>JAAZTK010001234.1:0-14853 GCA_036507255.1 Megalothorax incertus
TATTTCTGTATTAAGGATACCGTGCCAAATTGTGTTTAATATTTGAGTAATTAAGTTATTTAAATGATCCAGGTTTCAGGAATCCAGAGCTCAAGTTTCTACTTATGAAAGCATAGGCTTATAGTTATTACCTACCTACCTAATTGATTATTATTACCTAATTAATTATCATTACAAATTAGTAGGAATTTTTTATTCGGTAAGAATAAAAAAGAATCGTCAAAATGAAAAAAATGTCTATACTTTCGTCATTGAGGACATTCAGGTCACAACCCACTTCATTGTAGACTTTTCAAACTCTCATCGGGAGTAGCTTTTAGCTTTTAAACTTGAATTTCAAGGGCTCATATTGTGCACATAATTCCATACAAAACAAATAGGAATTCACAAATAATAGATTGGTTAAATGTATTTGAAGTGGGGATTGGAAGCCGAGCGGCGAGTAGACATGAAGCATTTCTCCTTTGAAGGTCATTCGGAATCTTTCCCGTAATTTAAGAAAAATTCCAAGAATGCTCACTTTAAATTTGTATATAATCCTAGTCATAATCCCCCCAATTCCATCATGTGCGGAAATTCAGTTAAATTTTATGGGTTTTGAAGAATTAATTGAGAATTTCCGAAATTGTTCCATTGAAATATTCTCCTCAAGCTCCTTTAATTTCTGGGCTATTTCCCAGCCATATTCCCATTATGTAAAAAATGATAAATATGGATTCAAATATTTTTACAATTTTGTGCCAATCTCGAACAAATGGCTAGGATTTTGCGAGGTTATTTGGAATCTCAACGCAATCAGTAATAACGATGATTATTATATTAAAGAGTATAGCATTTACAATCAAGTTGCTAGAAAGGAATTATATATTTTTGTAAATGGTTCAAATCCAGGATTATATGAATTAAAACGGACTTCAAAATTTCCCAAATATGTATTTCTTTTGCATTATTTTCAAGGACCAAATTCACAACTAATTCTGACCCCGGAAATCTACATTTCTATAAATAGAGGGCCATGGACTGAATTCATGACCTTTAAAATCCCTCTAAAATGCCCCATATCAAAATGCAGAAATGAAATAGAAATCTATAAACTTGGGACTACAAAGCATGTGGAATTAGACCGAATAATATGGAAGTCAGTGTAAAAATTAACATGTTTCTGGAATCGCAAAAAACATTGTCCAAAAAAATTCTCAATGCAAATTTGGAAATTCTTAAAATTATTTGGAAATATTTAAACCGGAGCAAATTTGATGTGAATAGTTCGGAAAGTAATATATTTTACCCGGGCGGACTCCAAATTCATATAAATCCATCGGATGGTGAGGATTATTACAAAAAATTTTATTTTGAAAACTCTTTTTTGGGACATGATTATCTGGAGAAGAATTATATAACGTGTTCCGCCATCTCGCGGAATAATTTGAACCCCCAATCACTCCTCGACCCTTTCGACCCCGGAACTCTATACTTTACATTGGGAGCAGCATTTAGTCTGATTTTGATATTCGGTTTTGGAACGAAAAAAATTCCCGGCAGATGGAGTTGGATTTCATTGGGGGTTTGGGCGCCACTGTTAGGGCAAGACGCGGATATTTCTTCAATTTTGAACCAGAGGGCGTTGAAAGCAGTATTTTTGATGTGGGGACTCGTCGCAGGAATTATCATCTCTAATGGATATAATTCCATTGTCACTACTAACCTACTAGCGCCACTCCGGAGCGACTTCTACCGGAATATTTCCGAATTCATTAAGAATAATTACACTGTTTTTGATTATTATTTCACATTTAATAAAATTCAAGTTATAAATTACTTGCAGGATTTAAATGTGGATATATCTAGATGGAAATATGGAAATGTTAGTGTTTTTGGAACACTTGAAGAATGCTCCGAATATTGTAAAGATAGATTTGATGCTAATAATCTTCTCTATTATGAAAAGACGACCAATTGCTTATATTTTATTGATGAAAACAAATTTGCTTGTTTTCAAGACATGTTTTTTGAAAATATCGATAAAAATTTTATCCACACCATCAACAGTAGATTACTAATTGAAACCCATATGAAAGCACTTGAAGTTTTCAGGAATATCCCAGAAAAATTGTATTTGCATCAATTTGAACAATGTCAAAATTCATTCCTCCTCTCTGATTCAACGCAAATTCAAAGTTTAAAAAACTATTTCCAAAATTATATCAAAATCCAAGTATCAGTTGGGGAGACGGGTTTCATGGGTCAAATAAAAAGAATTAATTTAATTAATTTTCCACCTAATTATGTCAAATCCCTTTTTGACAAGCTATTTGAGTCCGGGAGCCATTATTTCATTGATAATTTCAAGAAAAATCAAAATTGGGGGAAATATGACTCTTTATTTAATTTTAATTCAACAAATTCTGGATTTCATCCACAAAAATTACAATCAAATATCCTATCCCTATTTATTTTATTCCTTTGCAGTATTTTTCTATGCTTGGGATTTTTTAGTTGGGAAATTTTAGGATTTAATTGGGGAATTGTTAGAAAAAAATGTATCATGAATTTTAAAATATTTAAGAACGCTATATTGTTCGCATTTAAATCAAGTATAAATCTTCTACTAACAAATATCATTAATTTGATTCATTATATTTATAAATTAACGCTCATTCTACGTGGAAAAATATTTGCTTAATTTATATTTTTTATTTAAGAAATTATTTATAAAATATTACAAACCGAATATCAATAAACTTCAATTTAATAATTAATTATATACGGTACTAATCTTTAAACTCTTCAGGATTTAACCTTAAATAAGTAGTTATATTACATGTAGATCTAAATCTAATTAAAGAGACAGCTGAATGAAGCGTTCCAGTGAGCTAATAACGTTCATCATATTGTAGGATACAATCGGTTTGAAATAATGTGGATCTGAAATTGTCAAAAATGCATTTCCAATCATTAGTTAATTCATTGGACATTGCGTCTTGTTAAACTTGAATTAGAATCATTCTAAATCATATTTAAGTGGACTTACCACAAAGATAATTCATCGGAAAGACTTCCAATACCATTCTCGAGCCATCTCCCTTCATGATAAGAGCCTCCAGGTTCTCGAGGGAGCCGTCAGGCCCTTGCAAAACGTTACCTTTGTATCCCTCGAGCATTATACCCCTCTCATTTCCATCCAGCTTTGCAGAAATAAACACCTAATCAAAAATTAGAACAATTTAGACCCATTTTACATCAATTAGACTCTAATTGGTGATTATTAGAGGGCTTACATTGCTAAATAGGCGACATATTCCAAAGATAAATCCAATTGAAAGCCTGGAGAGCATGGAATACTGGCATAGGAAGAGGGATTCTCCTTTTTGTACCCCTTTAAGGACTCTAAGAAGCTTTCCGAGTGCAGATCTTGTGATTTGAAAGTCATTTTGAATCGCAAAATCTTCAAATCCTTCTCGAAAACAGATCCTTCGCACGGATTCGACATTATCCGTGAATTTACCCCAGAAATGCTTACTCCTTTTACTTCGAGGGGTCTCTTCCTCGCAGAAATGGTCATCTCCAGCTCTCTTTCGTGTTTTAGAATTGGAATGAAGCTTGTGGAGGATGCCACGAAGCTCCTGACGGAGGCGAAGGACTTGGCTCATACAAAAACGTGAGCTTAGAATATTTCCGTAAGGTTTCCCCATTACAATCCCTTCTTTATAGACTAGAGGTTCTATCCCGAGGATTGTCTCTGACCAGATTTTGAATTTTTGAAGATCTGTTCTGAAATTGATGAGTTTGTTTTGCGGGGATAGGCTTATTCGCTCCATTTTTTGAAGGAATGAACCCTCCTCGTAACCTCCGTCAATTAAACCCGTTTGGCTGGAGAGATTTGATAGGTTTTTAGAGGTCTGGATAAAAAAAGCAGTGTAAATTGGACTCATTTGAAATGCATCGTTTAAAAGTATTGTAAGATATTTTACCTGCTTTCCACGTGAAGAACCTTTATAAATCCGATATTTAGACTTGATTTGGGCAATGGGGAAATGCTCTATCCATTCCTGAACAATCTGATTCCTTTGATATTCCATTATCTGGTGGAGAGAGTCATTTGCGGGGTACCAGCTAATGTTTTTCTCGATTACTTCAATCTTTAGAAGTTTTAAAAGGTTAAAAAGTAATCATTTAATCCATTTAAAGCGAGTAATTGAATAAATACTTGCCTGGAATCGTAGGAAAAACTCTTGGGCTGAGAATATATCCTCCAGGAATGACTCAGGAATGCAATTCAATGGGAATAACGCTTTATCCTTCTTGGATTCTATTGTAAAATTAATTAAAATCAATCCAAATACATGTTTTTAAATAGAAAAGTAGAAATTCATGAGTTTTAAGACCATTTCTCACCTAAAAATCCCAATAAAGTCAGAATTGAAGCTTCTAATCCTTCTCCCAACCCTCGAAAATCCGTACAAACCACATAAATCTCTGAATTTCCTTCTTTACTCGTACAAGGTTTGATCAGGCTCACTCTCCCGAATAGGCAGGCCAAGAGAAAGAGGTGGCAGATGGTGGCATGCTCGAAAAATGTGAATATTTTAAGTAGAAAGCTTCCACCTTTGAAAAAATAACGCAAAAAATGGTGAAAAATGGCATTTTTTATCATTTTAAGCTTTTTAAGCAAACCTTGATCAAGACAAAGGACTCCAGCAAGTATTTCAGCGAAATGCAGATCAGCTACAAGGTTCTCTTGCTCTCCAGGGTCCAATTGGCAATCTATACTCCCATCTCCAGTCATTAGGTGTACTTTTCCGAGGTCATCTCGGATCCATTTACGCAAAAATAGAATATTCTCTTGAGATATGAGATTTCCAGTATTATCCGCGAGCCAAGTCCAATTTGGAAGTGAATTCATGATGAGGCAATCAGTATTAATCATTGTCCCGGTGGAATTACCTTCGTGGTGAGGGTTTAGAGACGTAGCACGCCATTTCCACTATTGTAAAAATGAATTTAATGAGTTTTTAAGGAACTTTTCAATGAAATTAATGCAAATACCTGTAAATCTGGGTGCGAGAGTTTAATATAATGATTTAACGACGAAATAAAAGCACCAGGAGCTTCACAAAGATGCATAGAATTAAATTGGAGTGTCGAGGAGCCTTCGACTGAATCTTGTAAAATACTTTCTGGAATCAATGGGAATTTACTGGACATTTCGTAGAATTTTAACCATGCCTGAAAGGTCAATGTAATACATTTAATTAGTGACAATTAATTGTGGATTAATTAGTGCTAATTAATTAAGCAATTTCAAACCTGAGAGCAATATTCTGGGGAATAATTCTTTCGAATATGATGAATAACATTCCCAGCTGGATTAAGGGACTTTGTGTGCTCATGCCAGTCTTTTAGATCGTAATGGTTCAATTTTGATTTGACCGTGTTTAATTGGGCCTTGAGGTCAATCATTCGAAGGATCTGATGGTGAAAAAATGAAGGTTTTAATTAGGAATTTTAAAAAAGATTCTACAAAACAATTAAAGATTTTTAAAATGTCAAAATAATTGTTTAAACCTGCCAAGGGTTGTCCAAAAAGAATAGGGAGGGGGAAGGGAGGTCATGGGCTTGACACGAACTCAGCACCCACTCTTTGTTGAAGAGGTTCTCAAAAGAATTGTCCATAATTGCCTTTTTATTAATTGTTTTTATTTTGGACCAAAATTTTGGTATTTTTTTAAATTCAGATTCCCGCGAATTTGTACACATTGTAAGCTTATTTCATACCGTTTATTTTTAATTTTGCGTGATTGAACCTGATATCATTCCATTTTAATCCATTCAATCGATTATCCTGATTCTAAACATAATAATTAATATTATCGTAATTAAAGGGCTTTCTTGAATTCTCAATTCAGGTATTTTTATGATTTGGAATCCCAAAATACGGCTCTAAAGTTGAATTTTTAAAAATCATGTTTTATTTATATCTGAATTTGAAATTGATCTTTTGAAATATACATCAATTAGAGTAATATAAATGAGAGAGATATAGGGTACATTTAATAAATAGAAATTAAGAGAAATGAAGTATATAGGTAATTAGAATTTTTTCATATATTAATTTATAGGTAGTAATATACGGAGACGGAGTAAAGATTTTATCTTTCCAATAAGATGAAATCAGTCCTCGTTTCCTCAAATCTGTCCTAGATCAACGTGGGTGTCCTCATGAGTATCCCTCGATCTCTTCAATTTGAACACCCTTCGGCAAGATGGGGTCATTCGGCACTCAACCATTTCCGCCTTGAGGACGGGCATGACATCAGCTTGGGGGTTGACCTTCACTCTCTTCTTTGTGACTTTCATATTTTTGTGTGAAGATTTGTGTCTCTTGAGATGGTCCTTTCTTGCAAATGCCTTGTCACAACCCTCCACTTGACACGGGAAATCCTTCCTTCCCTTATGGATGATCACGTGTCTATTCAGGTGATAATTTGATGTATAGGATTTCCCACATCCTATCCAGTTGCACTTTTTCTTCCCCTCGTGGACAGCCTTGAAATGTTCAATTAGGTCAGACTTTTGAGCAAACCGTTCGCCACATCTTGGCCAAGAGCATTTACTATCATTCCTCCTCTTATGGACATTTTTCACATGGATATCTCGATGTTTTTTCAGAGTAAATCTTTTCCCACAATCTTGAAAGGAGCATTTGAACCTCCGAGGATCGTGGATTAAATTGTGTCTGTATATGCTTCCTTTTGCGAGGATCCTGAAGCAATTCTTGCATTGAAACGATCCATTTCTCAGACGAGTGAACTTGCTAATGATAGACCCTTGAGGACGCCTGGCATTGCCACCGCCGCTTTTCCCGACCCCTGAATCATTTGATCTAGCCTTACTCTCATCATCTGTGCCATCCTCTGAGGATGAGCCATCTCCAAGCTCGGATTCGAAGTTAGATTCATCATTGGAAGGCTCCTCATCAGATTCAGAAGAATCCTCATCATCAAAGATTTTATTTTGAGGCAGAGTTCGCTTCCTCAGGACATACCCTCCCTCTGCCTTGCTTCGTGAAGGAACGTCACTCGTCTCAGAGTCATTATCATTGGATTTCTCAGGAGTACAATTGGATCCAGTGGAAGTTCGGGAAGGTCCTTGCTCCAATTCTGAAATCAAGGCTTTTAATTGAATGTCTTTGAATTAATTTTATGATTAATAATTAATTAATGTACCAATTCCCATTCCAAATTGTGCTCTGGTCTCAGGTGGCTCATTTTGGGCCTGAATTCCTCCGTCCATTACATTCTCCCCAATTTGTTCTATTTATAAATAAACAGCAGAACAATTGACATTGCATTGTTTTAAGTGCAATAATTGTTTTATTTAAAATTTAAATAAATACCATCCTCCTGAGCTTGGTCCGCTACTGGTCGTGCTTGTGATTTATCCTCGACCGCTGAAATATTAAAATTGATTAATTATATTCAAATTTTAAAAAAACCAAATGATTTTAGAAGTTTACCTTTTAAAGGTACACACTTGGAGTCTTTCCCCTCGTGGTTTTTGGCGTGTCTAGTCATGTTACTTTTTTTACCAAACAATTTCCCACATCCTTCCCAAGTGCATTTGAAATCCAGCAGTTTTACATGGACCATTTTCACGTGGACATCTCGACCTGATTTCCGAGTAAACGATTTCCCACAATCTTGGACTTGACAGTGTAAATGCTTTTTATTGGCGAGAATCTTTGAGCAATGATTGCACCGAAATGATCCATTCTTTAAACGAGTGAATTCCTTGATGGTAGAACCTGGAGTTTGCTCCCTCAAAGCATACCCTGATTTTGTTTTATTTGGTGAAGAAACGTCACTCGTCTCAGGGTCATTATCATTGGATTTCTCAAGAGAATTGGATCCAGTGGAAGTTCGGGAAGGTCCTTGCTCCGACACTGAAATTAAGGCAAATTTTAATTGAATATCTTTGAATTAATTTCATGATTAATAATTAATTAATGTACCAATTTCCATTCCCACTCCAATTTGTTCTCTGGTCTCCGGTGGGTGATTTTGGACCTGAATTCCTCCGTCCATTGCATTCTCCCCAATTTGCTCTATTTGTAAATAAACAGACAAAACAATTAACATTGTTTTAATTGGAAAATTTTTTTTATTTAAATAAATACCATCCTCCTCAGCTTGGCCCAATGGAACTGGGGATGCTTGTGGTGCTGAATTTCCACCATCAGTCTCAGACGCTAAAATATTAAATTAAATTTTAAATTCATGCTTAATTGAATGATAATTACAGATAATATTATTGATTAATAAATTCATGTACCAATTTCAATTCTTTGAGCCCTGGTTGTTGGTTGATTGGGCTGTGGAGTTTCCTCTCGATTCTCGTCAATAATCTCCGTCTTTTCATGATCTGGATAAATTGAAAAAGAGACCAATCAAACATTAACTTAATTTAATTTCTCAATTAAATGATTATTTAATTAAATTATTAAATACCATTGCCAGCCTCCTCATCTTGGTTCATTTCTGGTGGTGTTTGTGGCGATGTTTTAGCCTCGATCGCTGAAATATTAAAAATTTTAATTTAAAATTGATTTCATTTAATTCAAATTAAAACCTATTGATTTAAAAGTATACCTTTTAAAAGTACACATCTGTCGAGGCCGGATGGTGACATACGATTTCCAGTGTTTTTGACCACGGCTTGGCTGACCTTTAAGCTTTCAAACAGCTTTTTTTCAAGTTCATTTTTTGAGTCGTCAACCCTCCTCTGGAGCTCCTTCAACTGCTCCATCAAGTACCCGACCACCTCCATCCACCGGTGACAACCCAAGCAGACCACCAAATCCTCAGAGAGACCTTGGACATTCGGATCCCTTGAAATTCCAAATAATTCCAAAATTACCCATTTACAAATTTGAGGATTCCGGTTGTAATTTTCAAATTCGTCTTCAATGATGAACTGCTTTAGGCAGACTAGACAGTCCATCTTCTCGGGTCAAAGGTCATCAACCCTTGACGTCGATTGGTAAATTTTAATTAGCGTTAATTAACTGCAATTTAATTAATTAATTTTAAAAAAATCCAAGTTCGAACGTTGTCGATTTCGAATCGAATGAATTTAAATTTCCCATAAAAAGTGACAGGATTTAGGCACATGATTTCCGAAAGCGACTTTGCATTAAAATAATTACTTAATTAAAGTAATTAGTTAAATATATTATTATATAATTGCAAATCCGGATGTCAACATGAATATTGAGTATTGATATTTCCCGGATCATTCTGCATTTTTTGAATTCCATTTTTGTGAATTTCTGAGCTTTTTTGGAGGAATACAAATATTGTAATTTGCGAGGATTTTTATTCTAACAATTCATTTTTAATTAAAGATATACGGATATCCGATAATTCAAGTAGATATATAATTTATTCATTCAGAGTATATGGGATATCAATCACTATCAATTAGTCAGAAATTGTAAAACTAAAATTCATTGACTCGGGATCTGTCTCAGGATCAGTTCAAATAAGTACCTATATAAATTTACATGACCATATTGGACTATATTGTATAATGGATCAACAAATCTTTCAGCTTACAGGTAGAATTTTTAGCTAAATTAAAGAGTTAATTATAACAGAATAATTTAGAAGTTAGCCTATTAAGAATTAACAAAATAATTGAAATAAAGTCGGGAAAGAAATCATGAAATCAGGGGTTGGCGTTCTATCATTTATAAATTATAATTACTGTCCTTACATTCGAAAAAAGCTGCAGATTATAATTTCAAAATCCCAAAAACATATTTAAAAAAATAAATTCCTACAAAAAATGACCTCAAATTCTCTCAAAATAATGTTTTTGTCGTATTTTGATTCTAATAAACCTTCTAGAAGCTGAATAACGAGTGAGATTTACGGTTTGATTAACAGAAATAGAATTTTACATTTCAAAATAGGTGAATTAATTTAGTTGAATTTTCAAAATTTGTTTTATTTTGATATTTTGAAATATATATTTACATTGAATTAATTAAGGGGTTTAAATAGGATAAGAAAAACGTTTTCATAAAAAATACTGAATAAATTACAATTATGAAATACCGAAAATCGGAAAAATATTTAATTAAACATTTTAAACGAGTCTTAAATTATCGTAGCCTACTTAATTTAAAGAGTTTACAGAAATAATACTTATTATGATTTAGAATCAAATTATAAATTAAGAATTAGGAAATATCAGAGATGGTCGCTTAATTTAAATGAAATCAGTTGGCGTGTGACTCCTCGTGAGCATCCCTAGCCCTCTCGGATATGAACATCCTTCGGCAAGATGGGGTCATTCGGTAATCAAAGACTTTAACCTTGAGGGCTGGATTGAGGTCAGCTTTGGGTTTCATGACTTGAGCTACCTTCTTGATGACAGCTATCTTTTGGTGTTTTGCAGAAATGTGCCTCTTGAGATCTCGATTGGATCCAAATCCCTTGTCACAACCTCCCACTTCACACTTAAAATTCCTCCTCCTCTCGTGGATGATTTTAATATGTACATTCATGGCACTCCGATGAGCAAAGTCTTTTCCGCATCCAGCCCAGGTGCACTTGAAATCTTTCCTCCGCTCGTGGACGGTCTTGACGTGCACATTCCGATGTTGGGACGTGGAAAACATTTTTCCACATCGAGAGCATTTGAATTCCTTCCTTTTCTCATGGACCAATTTCACGTGGATATTCCTAGTTGATTTCTGGGTAAACCTCTTCCCACACCCTTGAATGGAGCATTTGAATTTTGGAGGGCTGTGAATTAGAATATGGCAACTTAAATTGTTTTTGATAATCTTGAAGCAATGTTTGCATTGAAATGATCCATTCTCCAGACGAGTGAATTCTTTGCGAAGAGACCCTGGAGCACGCCTGGTTTGATTACCGCCTTTCGTCGCGACTCTTGAACCATTTGAGGAGCTAATGATAGCCTTACTTCCACCCTCTGTGTCATCCTTTGAAGATGAGCCATCTCCAGCCTCAGAGTTTGATTCTTCAACTCGGGTATTCTTTGCAGTCGGCTTTGGATTCCTCAGGGCATGCCCACCCTTTGAATTCGATGGGACAAGATTGGGCTTGACATTTTTTTTGATCGTGGACACCCCAGGAGGAATTTGGACACGCTCGAGACAGATCTTTACCTCCTTTAGCCTTATGGTCTCAATTGGGAGCAACTCCTCTCGCTCTGTAAATAAATATTTTTTAACAAAATAATTTAATAACTCTTTAAGCTTTAAATTACCATTCGCAAAATCGTGGGTTCCATTTTCAGGCTCGGCTTGGACTTGAGACTGCTGATCCTCGGAAGATTCTAATATAATCATGTTAAATTATACATCTAGATAATG
Source organism: Megalothorax incertus (assembly GCA_036507255.1). Classification (NCBI taxonomy): domain Eukaryota; kingdom Metazoa; phylum Arthropoda; class Collembola; order Neelipleona; family Neelidae; genus Megalothorax; species Megalothorax incertus. The sequence continues at coordinate 11,405 of JAAZTK010001234.1, forward strand.
TCAATAGTTAAGTGCTAATTAATAAATTACCATCAAAATATCCAACGTCAATTCCATCGAGGTCAGATGCTGGTGGTCGAGCAGTCTCAATTGCTGTAATTTAAAGAAATGGAACTTTGAAAATTAAAATTAAATAGCAAAATAAATGCAAATTTTAACCTTTTAAAAGCACCAATCTGTCCCTGGTTGATTTTGACATGGAGTCTCCAAAGTCCTTGGTCATGACCTCGCTGACCTTTTTGCTGTCAATCAGCCCTTGCTTAATTTCAATTTTGGCTTTGTCAATCCTCCTCTGGAGCTCCTCCAACTGTGTCACAAGCTCCCCCGCCTCCTCCAGCTTCCGGTGACAACCCAAGCAGAGAACCAAATCCTCGGAGAGACCCTGGACATCCGGGCTCCCCGAAATTCGGAATAATTCAAAAAGTGCCTTTTTACAAAGTTGAGGATTTTGGTTGTAATTCTCGAATTCCTTTTCTCCGATGAACATCTTGTAGCAGAGGAGACAGTCCATGATGGGAGGTCAAAGGTCAGCTCACTTTTGGTCAATTAAATTAAGTTTAATTGTGGTTAATTAACTGAGGAGGTCCGGAGGAATTAATTAAAAGTTGGTCAAAATCCAAATCCGGTTTAAAAAAGAATTCCCACAAAAAATTGCATCTTTTAACCACACTTGGGTCAACCTGGACCGTTCTCAAAGCGTCTTTGAATTTATTTCCGGAATTAATTAACGTTAATTAATTACTAGTTTTATATATTTATTGGAATATTTATTGGGGATTTTTCTGGACTAATCATTCAATTCTAAATTTTGAAGCTAGTCAGAATCTCGGAAGAATTTGATTTTGATAGATAGATTTGCGTTTGATTCAAAAGCTGATTACAAAAACATTTTAAAAAAAATAAATTCGTACAAAAAATGGCAAAATTTGTTTTATTTTGATATTTTGAAATATATATTTACATTGAATTAATTAAGGGGTTTAAATAGGATAAGAACGACGTTTTTCATAAAATATAAATTACAATAATTTACGAAATAAACTAAAGAATTATAATACACCATTCAAATTTAAATTATCGTAGATATGCCTAGCCACATACTACTTAAAAGTACAGATATTCCAATTAATTTAATGAATTTACAGAATAAATATGATTTAAATAATTAATATATTGTATATTAATGGCAATTGGTTTAATTGATTCTGGACCTACTAGAAGCTGAATACCGAATGCAATAGAATTAACTAATCCTAAATAGGTTTGATCCATAATTAATTGATATCCTAATTAAAGAGTTTAAAAAATATTGATTTAGGATTAGTTGAATTTTCAAAAATTGTTTTATTTTGATATTTTGAAATATATACTTACATTTTAATTAATAGAAATTATAGGGGATTAAATAGGATAAGAAAAACGTCATAAAATATTTAAAAAGAATAATTTATGACCACCGTAATACACTGATGAAGGATATTTAATTAAACAATTTAAATAAGTCTTAAATTATCGTACCTACTTATAACACTTTGGATTAATAATTAAAAGTATGCCAATCAATTTAAAGTGTTTACAGAAATAATATAATTTAGAATTAAGTTTTAATGCAATAATTAGAAAAAATCAAAGTATTTAAATGAATTATGAAATTATTTCTTGAAATGTGAATTCTCATGAACTTCCCTAGCCCCCTCGAATATGAACATCCTTCGGCAAGATGAGGTCATTCGGCATTCAAACATTTCTCCCTCAAGGACAGGTTTAATATCAGCTTGAGGGCTGATGACCCGACCTACCTCCAATTTCTTTTTCTTGGCCACCCCCATCTTTTCGTGGACGTTCTTGACATGTCTAGTCATGCTACTTTTTCCACTAAACGATTTCCCACATCCTATCCAAGTGCATTTGTAAACCCTTCCCTCATGGTCCATGCCATGGACTGTTTTCACGTGCTTATCCCGATTTCCTTTGTAGGCAAAACTTTTCTCACAATTTTGAAAGGAGCATTTGAATCTCCGATATTTACGCTTGGCTTTGATACCAACACTCTTCTCGACTCCTGAACCATTTGAGCTAATGCATGCCTCACCATCTGTGTCATCTTCTGAGGATGAGCCATCTCCAGCCTCGGATTCAGAGCTAGATTCTTCATTGGAAGAATCCTCAATTCTTTGAGCCGGAGTTCGCTTCCTCTTGACACACCCTCCCTTTGCTTTGCTTCGTGAAGGGGGGCGAGAAGGTCCTTGAACAGACTCTGAAATTCAAACAAAATTGAATTGAATGCAATTATCATTGAATTAATTTAATAATTAATAAATTTGAACATACCAACTTCCATTTCCTCTCGATTCTCGTCAATTGTCTCCTCCTCATCGTCTAAATAAATTGAAAACAAAAGCAATTAAGCATTAACTTAATTCCTCAATTAATTGCTTTTAATTAAATACCATTGTCAACCTCCTCCTCATCTTGGTCCATTGTTTCGGGTGGTGTTTGTGACTGCGCTTTAGCCTCGATCGCTAAAATATTAAAAAATTGATTCAATTAAATTCTAGTTAAAATCTATTTATTTTAGTAGCAAATTGAAATTATTTAAATACCTTTTAAAAGGGCACACCTGTCCCGTCTGGATTTTGGCATCCGGTTTGCACCAAAATTCTCGGCCATGAGTTGGCTTATCTTCGCACTATTCACCATCTTTTTATTAATTAAATTCTTTTTCTCGCCCTTCTTCCTCAGGAGCTCCTCCAACTGCTCCTCAATCAACACGGCCTCCTCCAGCTCCCGGTGACAACCACGGCAGACCTCCAAATCCTCCGAGAGACTCTGGACATTCGGGTCCTTCGAAATTTCGAATAATTCCAAAATTGCCTTTTTACCTTGAGGATTTAGGATGTAATTTTCAAATCCCTTTTCTTTTTTTGAACCCTTGAAGCAGATTAGGCAGACCATCTTCTCGGCTCAAAGGTCAACACCCCTTGGAGTCGATTGGTAAATGTTAATTAGCGTTAATTAACTGCAATTTAATTAATTAATTTCAAAAAATCCAAACTTTCGAACAGGTCGATTTCGAATGAGTTTAAATTCCCATAAAAAGTGGCAGGATTTAGTCACATGAAAGATTCGAATCCGAAAGCGACTTTTAATTTAAAATAATAACCTAATTAAAGTAAATTATATTAATTAATTGCTTTTGGATTGAAAATCCGGATGTCAACATTAATGTTGACATTTCCCGGATTATTCTGCATTTTTTGAATGTAAATAATTCGAGCTTTTATAGAGGAGTACAAATATTGTAATGAATAGAAGCATCCACCCTTAGACCGTTTCATTCTCAAAGCGTCTTCGAATTTAATTATATTGTATTTTGGTGAACTAATTAACGTTAATTGACCATTAATTGTGTTTATTTCTTTAATTCTTGGGGTACAATTAATTGGAGA
>JAAZTK010001235.1:0-14850 GCA_036507255.1 Megalothorax incertus
TTGTCGGTAAGTCCGTTGGGGGCCTGGAGTTGGACATGGTGGGGTCAATCGTGGATGGCGTGGTGGTTTTTGTGAGGTCTCCGACTCTCCCTGGGTGAGTTTGTTTGGACGCTGGGGCACCTTGCTGTGCGGGTGAGTTATTTGGGCCCAATCTATGCCCAGAAAGATTGACCACGGGACTCGGGCCAATCTCATCCTCATCTCTTCATCTGTATGCAGTACTAGCTCCTCCTCGAGAGTCCAATGTAATCATTATATCATTCATTACCATCAGCCTCGGCCACCTGAATCTTTAAAAACTTTTGGCCGACGGAGAGATCATGACCAACAAATTCTCTATTCAATCCTCCGGAGCCAGAGATGCTTCCACGAGTAATCCTCGTCCCTACACAGGGTCATTCTCTATTTATTAAAGTCGACTTTGGGCCTGAATTATTTTTTGCAAGGGTTCCAAGGGCCACTAAAGGGCCATAATTGGCCTATTCAGGGGGGAAGATTAAGTGCTCAACTTGGAATTGGCAAATGTGTTTAATGTGCGAAAAGAAGCAGGCCCTAAAAATCTTTAAGGATCATAAAAAGGGTCATTTTGGAGGGGGAGAAGCCCTTGGAAGCTCATCAGCCTTTAATTACCATCCCTGCCGAGCTGCCATCAAGAGCAGTCAGGCTTTGGCTATGAGATAAAGGGATGTCGAGCCCAAGTCAAAATAAATTTCAAACTCTGGCCGTCTCTGAACGCCGTAGAATAAATGCATATAATGAGTGAATACAAATGAAAGTCATGTCAAATTTTAATCCTCTTTTGTCGAATCATTCTCCATTTAAGTTCTTACATGCGATCTATCTATTACAAAGTACATGTTCTATTCTACTGGGCTAATCTAACCAATTAATACTACTAGGTATGTGTAAATACTCGTAATCTCTTTTTAAATATTAATTTTAAGATAGGAACATCACAAATATTAGTAGTTTACCCCTTATATTATAATTAATATTACTATAAATATCATAATATTAAAAATCTAAGATTTATATCTATTTTTTAAAACAAGTTCAGTTTACATTTCCCCCACAGTTTGTGCAAATTTACAAGTCTTTAAATTAAACTATTGGTAGATTGCAGTTAATTAATATAACTAAAATTAGCTAGGTTGAGACCATTATTGGAACAATTACAAAAATAATTTACATTTTAATGCACTTAATTTCAAATGCACCTTTCAATATGTACAAAGTAAATGTAAAAAAATAGCTTTTTTTGTACAATTTGTGTTTGCAAATGCCAAAATCTTTTTTGTTAATATTTGTACAGAATGAGATATATTAGAAAGGGAAAGTCCTCGCATATCAAATTAGTGCCAATTTAGCTAATTTAGCATATCATGCACTCCCAAATTAACCTTACCAGGCTTATCAGTTTAAATGCAAATTAAGCTATGCCCAGATAATTTATTATCTTATCTCTTCTTAGGATTAGACAAAACCCATTAGACACACAACCATAATTGGCCAAGGAAAGAAATGAAAAAACACTTTGGCACTTGAATAACAATAATCTTTTTCTAACTACATATTAAAATATTACAAAATATAGTAGGTAAATTTAATAAGAAATACTATTTAAAAAATATCAGTCGTTTGATTGGAATTGGGGGAATTATTTCATAGGGGGTCTGGGGATGGTGGGGAGAGGGAGGGGTGGCTGACCTTTGACCTTGGAGGGCGTAGGGCCGGGTTGACTCGATTTTTCATGAAATATGGTACGATTATTTGCAATTATAAAAGGTTTTTGTGACGGAACAATTTTGGCACTCGACATGACAGCACCAGTTGAAGGTGCATTTACCTAATTTAATAAAAATCTGTAAAATCTGTAAAAAAAATGGTCAAATTTGAACTTACATCTTTCTACAACGTTCCTCACAGAGACGGTATATCCCCTCCCACAGCACATCAGGTCACATCCGTCCACACCCATTGAAGACACGTTGCATGCCCTCGCCGTTGTCCCACTAACGCCATACCTCTGATTCCTCTCGCAAAAATTCGGAGAATCTTCATAAAAAACTGCGCGCCAAATTTAAAAAAATACCGTTTTAAGAGGCGGGCTTAAAAACTAGTGCGAGTAAAAAGCTTACCAATATCTTTTCTGGATGGGGGTTTATGATCTGGATTATAGGGTTTCAATTGGAATTTAAACTTGGACTTTCTCCCGAGGTTCCGGAGTGACCCTGCGTTGCTGATGAGGACCCTTGAAGCACCATCGAATCGATCCTTGAGAGAGTTTGATATCTCCCGAAGGTGTGGGAGTCGATTCCAGCATGTTTTAAGGGTACACGAACCAGACATGCTACATTTAAAGCAACAATTAGCCCCGGTTAACCTGAATTGTGCAATAGGTAACTCACCCATGACATTTGCACTCTCTCCTCATGAGTCCCTGGACGTGCTACAAAGGTTTAAAGACGATCATATTAAAATCTTGGAGTAAAAAAAGAGTCGGTAAAGTAAAAGTGTGTGTGCTCAAGGAGGGAGGCAAAGGATTTGGCATCCTCAGCCCTATTGACTGAGGGTGTCTTCCCCCTTAACAAATTTAATGGACTGCACACATTGTTTAAGAGCTAAACTCTCCCTTTCTCACAGGCTGAGGTAGCCAGCAGCCAGGAAATATATGTGACAAGGCCCCAGATTATTCAACAATGGCATGTCCAAACTCTCAAAGACTTCAAAGACTCCAAGAATCGGTTTCTGGCGACAGCACCCACTTGTTTTTTCCCAAACAAGGAACCATGTCCTAATCAGAGCCTCTTTAAGCTCTTTTTAAGAACCCTTTAAGGACCCTTCAAGTCTACCCCTCAAGATCAATTGAGGAAAACACTTACCAGACGACCAGCCTCGTTATTCCATAGGTTAATCATTCCCCTCATATCTCTCCGCTTCTCTCCAGCGTCCACACTGGACAAATAATTAAATTAATTAGTAATTTTGATAAAGATAAAGATTAATTAAAGATTTCTTACAAATCTCGGGTGAATCTGTAGCCAAATTCAATATTATCCGAGCAGGATCCCCACTTCCAATTCTGATCCGGACCCCCCAGGGATCTCCCGTATTTATTATGGAGGCGGTAATCGCACGTACAACTCTCGATTGTCCCCTCTAAATTTTGAATTTAATTTAAAACTACATTAAAAATGTGGTCTTAACCAAATCCGAACCTGAACATGCTCGTACAACCGCCTGGGAATTTTTTAAAATTAAAAAAGAGCTTTAAAGTATTTTTAAAAATAATTCTTACGTGTGTAACAGCCGCACTCGTAAGCGCATAAATGTATGAAGTCTCTCTGCAACCTTTTAAAGATTTAAATTATTGTTAAAATATGTTTTTCCATTTACTGGAGATCATTACATGTCCAATACCCCCTAATCTTACTCATTAAGAATAAGTATTGGCCATTATTTGGTGTGATTAGGGGTGAGGATTTAAAGAATTAAGCTCACAAATATATGCATTAAGATTGGTGAGTGCTCTCGAAGCTATTGAGGAAAAGCATTGGATCGGATTCAAGGATTATCTGAAATATTTTTCATCTTTTGCAATTCCTCCAGAGTACTTACGACGAGAGCTTTGAGCACAATAAGCAAAAGTACATAAAAGGTCCGGTTGCAACAAAAGTAGAAACTAGTTGGCCATTAAACCTGTGTCCTGCCATTGTACGAGGGTGAAAAGAAGCTGCCTCAGCAGCTATTTGGCTAGTTCTTCTAAGATCTTTTTTAAATCTGCTTCGTCATAACTCTGCGGGTGGCAAACCAAGAGCTTAAGACCTACAACTTAAATACCTACAAATACCTTTTACAGATTAATACTCGACTTGTAGACCCATTAAAACACTGTACATCTTACTAGGACCCTGAAAAACGACCATTGAAAGGGAGAAGGCTTAAAAACACGCTAGAATTAAGTCCTCTCATCCCGAACAAAGCAGCCCTGACCCTAATCCATGAGAATTTGGAGTTTTTGAACCCGGTTTTTACTCGGAAAAACTCGGACTTTTTTTCTACACGGACCCCGGGCCAAATCTTTGCTCTAAAATTGTAAAAGATAGCAAAAAATGGGGAGGTTTACAAATTGGGTAGGCTGTTGGATGGAGGATTGAGTCGATTGGGGTGTTTTGGGTGAGGGGGTCTTCGATAGGTAAAATGGACACTGTCGCTGACAACTCTCGGAGGAATAAATCAACAAGACCTGGCTAATGGGGGTTTGCGATTGTTGCAGAGGCTTTTGTAAAGGACCCTAGAAAAAGAAATACCCCAAAAGAAGCAAAAAATACGGCCCAGGAGCTACCTATACTAATTCAAAGGCCTAAAGAAGCCCCGAGTGTTGGGTTTAAAACTTAAAACTAAAAAGTATATTAGCCAGGTAGCTCCGGAACATCTTTATTTCATATAAGTAGTGTAATATGTATGATTGCCCGAATCTTGAGATGTAATCTCATCTGAGAATTATTGAATTAGAGCCTTGAAAGGCGCATCTTTATCCATATATATTAACAAGTTGGAGGATTCTCAAGTGTGAGGATGGGGCTTCACACTTGGACTTTGGGAAGCTTCACGGCTCGAGCTAATCCTTAATATCTTCATATGATTTATAGGCGAAACACAATTTAGATCTTATCTTGAGGCTATTAACAACTTGGAGGCTTAAGGGCCAAGAGCGGGTGTAAGACTCAAAAGTAAATGCAACCCTCAAGAGCCTCCTAATTCAACCCTCAAAGTTTTTAAAGCTAACCATGAGTTGGAGGGATATCTTTAATCCTTTTATATCTATCCGAATCTCATTCTATAAGAATACAGACTTCCATATAGCCTTAAAGTTGACGACAAGTTTTTTCTCCAGGCCGGCAAACCTCCCTGTGACATGCCAATCCCTCTTATTCCACCAAGTCGAGAGTACTTTGGATGTTTTTTTAAGTAAAGAGAAGCCGCTCGTACACGCGATTTACGGGAGTCGTGATTTTGGCAAAAATTTATGCGAAATATATGCAAATGAAGGCTGGTTAAATTAAATTAATCCCTCGGGTGGGTCCAACTCCTCACTATCTGCTCGTTAATCATCCCCAGATTTCCATATATTAAAATTCCTGGCTCCTTTGATTAATTGACACGACTCATTTCAAGCTATTTTTAATCAGGATCCCTCCTGAGACCAATCAATTTAGAAATCCTGGTACAATAGTCTCATCCAAGGACTTGAATTGAGAATTAGTGAAGGCCAATATGGTTTAAAAGTTAAAGTTCAACTTTAACTTGAAAATACCCGTATATTTGGACTGCTAGGACCAAGATTAGAGCATAAACTCTTGAGGAATGACATAATTTGGGATCGGGAACGGACATTAATTTCCGAGGGGGCTGTTGAAGGGCTCCTATAACTCATGCACGGACTCGGAGGGGACTTGGAGGAATTGAGGGCGGGCCACCCGGCTCGTGAGTCTGGTAAACCACCACCCTTAATGAATGCAAAGCATTGGGATCACGCAATCTTTTTTAAATTCTACATGGCCTATAATAAATATCAAATTTTTGAATTTTTCCCAGGCCGAGTGGGATTGTTTTAGATGGAGTTTGAAAAAAGTGCAATCTTTATGCAGCTCGGCGGTTTGCTAATGCTTTTAACGGAGGTCAATTGAAGAGATTAATGGTTGTGGAGTTGTAAAAGAAATTCTGGAGACTCTTGGGAGGGTCTTTGAACAGTTTCAAAGGGCCATAAGCTAAATACCTGGATTATGCAAGGGATTCCAGGGCCGAGAGCTCAGATAATGATGTTTTATGGAGGGGGTTCGAGTCACAGGGGCTGACAAATGAATGGTTCATAGTTTGTAATTAATTCCACCGGCTCTTTCATGTGTAGGTATACGTAGGAATGAAATAAAATATCTATATTATCGGCCTTGACTTGAGAGATCTCAATCCGGGGATCCTTAAGGGCTTAGAGCTCGCTCGAAAGAGATCCCTTCGATAATTCCATTACTCCTGAGTCTACTCCAGAGCCATTCAGCCACCCTTTGATTATTCTCTTAAAGAGCAGCCCTTTCAATCCGAGCTTAAACCCTTTCAAAATGTCAAGAATCAAGATGTATCAGATCTTGAGCCCTTGAGGGTATTAGGAGGGCCCTTGAGCCGCTAGGAGAGTCCAACTCATTGCGAATTATGGCTTAAATTTAAATTCTGCATTGACTTTATGCCTACGGATTGAAGCTAGCCCTTAAGGGCACTCGAGACTACAAATCATGAAGCTAAAAGGTACTAAAAAGATCTCTGCTAATTCAAAGTTTAAATAGGAATGACCCCGGTCTGACCCCTGAGGGAATTGGACATTAATTGGAGAGTCTAGAGTTCTTCTCACCTTTTTCCACGATCTTTCCAAACAGATTTTTGCCCCTCCAGAAAGCTGTATATTCCCAAATCATGACTTTACTTTTGGAGCCCTTAAGAAATTGTTGCATTAAAAGTACCTTTGGTTGGGCAGTTCCACCTCCGATTCCTAAACTGGTGCTGTTAAATCATTCGGGGGTTAATTTGATTTTTTTTATTTCTTTTTTTCAGAGCTCACCTTGCACTCGGTGATGGCTTCGTTGGCTCCTTTTGCAACCGCCTCCAGTACTCCTCGATTCTCTCGGACTAACCTTTGTTGTTTCCTCCGGAGGACTGCCTTTACCGCTGGCTCCAAATATGCTCCTCGCTGAATTCCTCCACCACGGATTGAATTTACAATCATATTATTTGGTTCACCTACTTTTGCGATCCCCCTGCAAAATAAAGACATTTTTTAAAGGTTCGAGGTGGTCTTTCAAGGCTCAAAAATCCCATTTCACTTTCTCTGGGGCCCCCAGAGCCCTTGTCGTCCCCTCCGAACGGTCAACTGACTTGCATTCAAAGGTTTTAAGACATTTTTAAGTCATCCTGACTTGCATTGTCAACTTTTATGTGAATGGGTCCAAGTTTTAAAGGAAGGAGCAAGTGACAGGGGGCGAATGACGGTGATTGAAATGGATTCGTCACCTCTAGGGATCCCCACCTCGCTCCTAATGGCTTCCCATTCACTTTTCAAACCTTTAGAGCTCAAGACTTGACTCGAAATGGCTATATTTCTCCGTGAAATAATTTATTCATGTTATGATAGGTTATTTGCTTAGCTCAGATTGGGATTTATGACAATCTGTCCATGGGAAGATTGAGATCATGGCCAGAGTTTTGAAGCAGAGACAAATTGAGGACCAGAACTCTGAGGTTAATTCAAATTCAGATAGCGTACCAAGACTGATTCGTGGAATCCACATTTGTGTTTCATTCGAGGGCCCAGAGTTATCATCAGTAGCCATCATGGACAAGTGGACAAACTACCAAGAAACAGGCTCGAACCGGCCGATCTTCATAAGGTTCCCTTTTGTTTAGTTCCTACCTACTCCTACCTGATTCGATTAGGAGCCGTTTTGTGAGCATTTACGGCAGATTCCTCCCATGTACGGACAACCACATTCCACCAAAGTAAAAGTTCCCATGCTCAGACTTGAAATCCATTTCACTATCTAATCGCATACAGTTTTAAACTACACCCTACATGATCACAAACATGAATTTGCACCCATATAAGCACCGGCACTTCAAGATAAGCCTAGTATTTTACGGGGGGACAAAAGAAAGGTTAGGTTAAGAGGATCCTTCGCCTGAAAGAGGCCAGAAAGTGAATGGGGAGGCTGTCATAATGTCATTTGAGGTCAAATCGACTGGTTTAATTGAGTGGGGAACCTTTGAAAGGGTTCAAGTTTTGAAAATACATATTTTAGAGTTCATTTTGGGCTTCAAGATGGCTTAAGGAGCCCTTAAGGTGTCAACAAAGGGTGACATGGTGTGGTCCTCGGAAAGAAACTCGTCCTACATGTATACAAATAGTTCTGGACAATAGGGATCAGTGGCTCAAAGGGAAGCTGTTGGAGAGTGGAGGTAATAAGCACCCTTAAAGACCCCTTAAGAAGCTTTCCTCACCGGCCTGAGAGTTTTAAACATTTTCAACACCTTAAGGGCCGGCTGGAGTAGTTCCTGTAGTTTAATGAATGCATTAAAAGCGTACTGGGGATTTTGAGAGTCCGTGGACAAAGCCGCCGTACTCAAGTTTCGGATTTTTCATAAACACGGGATTATTTTCGAGGGCCCTCGGGGGCCTTGTGACAACTGCTCCAATGTAATAATGCTCTTTTAACGGACCATCGGATCATCTGGCCATCAAGAGGTGAGGCATGTCAACTCACATTTCCATTAGAGGAGGAGGTATTTGAAATTAGGGCTCTCGCGCCGTGCGTGCCCTTTGTCAAAGGGGCCCTCGAACTACTCAACTTCATTAGAATTCCTCAAAGTCCCACAGACTTTTATTAATCCGATGCTTTACGAGATGTTTATTTCGTTGGGGTCCCCATTCAGCCGCTCCAGCACAATGGGGCCTTTCATAATAAAGAGGAATTAGGGGGGTGAAATACTCTAATTGCAATTCCGCATTTATGTACGCCACAAGTATCCTAATCCTTACAAATCCGAGCTCTGGAGGACCTCGGAATATTTTAAAAATCCGCAAAATCCACGAAAAAAATCCGTGGGCCGCTGGAATCTTTTTTTGGGACCTCCCGAGGAATATTTTGAATTTTATAGACCGTGAAAGAACCCTTTTTTCATGAGATTGTGGTTTTGATTGAAAGGATTGAACCTTAAGAAGGTCAAAGGAGTGCCCTTTTTCGAGTTTTATTGATACAGATAATCTTTCCATTAATTCCTTCAGGTGAATGCTCCCTTTGAGAGTTTAAGGGCTACCCTTAAGGTTACTTAATCCTGGCGAACGGCTGGCTGGGCTGATTTTTGGGGTACTTTTTGTGCAAAGGAATTCCGAATTTATTATCTAAACTCGAAATAGGGATCTGGCAAGTGTTAAACAAACCAGAAGCTAGCGAGCGGTGGCAGGGTTAATAAAAGGACTGGACTGGGCTTGACCCTTACAAGGTTTGAGGGAAGATAGATTACAAGTATTGTTCTCCACCTGTGTTTTAAACCTAAAAAACTCTTCAGGATCCTTGATTAAACACTTTGAAAGTTGCACCTGGTTTTTCTCCACTTTTTCAAGGGTTTATTTGGTCTCAATGAATCCTTATTTGCTCAATTCATGATCTCTTATGCGCTAAATCTGATTGGGGGGTAATACTAATACTCGTACAAATATTTTGTGTCAATATTTAAGAGGTATTTGTGAAAGAACTTACCACCACTTTGACCCACGACCCCTGCCCCTGGGTATCCTCGCCGAGGAAGGGGGTACTATTGACCCCACGAGGAACATGAGTGCAAATCCAATTACTAAAATTAGCACTGATACTGTCGGTGTCATTGTCACTGGGTCCAGCCGCCCACTTGGACACTTGAAATCACTCCACTTAATTAATTAAGGGTTGGTCGTAGGGATATACCAAGATTTACACCCACTATATATTTATCCCCGCACTTGAAACGGGAAAAACTCATTGCTGATGTCACTTTTTACCTTTTAATTCCACTTCCTGTTCCACTAAGAGTCTCTGATTATGTCATGGCTTGGCTTGGAGTGTGTCAACTTGTCTCAAGGTTTATTTGTCTGATTTGCAAGCTTGCAGGCTGAGCAAATATGCCGTTTAAAAGAGGATGTAACCACCCGTCGTTTCACCAGCCACTTCCTTCATCTCTGAACTTGTTACAATTTCCTCCGATTTCACTTTTCCCCAAGAGGTACTTGAACACGGGAAGTTTCTAGCAATCCGGGGTTTAAACTCTTAATTAACTTGCAAACACAATCGATAATATTGGTTTTAAAATGAGTGTGTAGCTGTTATACTCGAGCCAAGGGTTTGGGTGTGAGTGTCGGCGGCTCTCCTTCGGCAAAGAATAAAGAGTTTGGTGGTGGTGGTGGGGGCTCTTAATGGGCTGGACTGGGCAGCACTTATGAATGGTGTGCTCAAGAGCCTATGAAGAGGACGAGGTGGGGCAGGGGCGACCGCCCCCGACTCTTGAGGGTCCTCCTCTTCATCTCATCTCGCATCCGAGCTCTTGGAAGATGCGAATTAGGGATTCATCACGAACCTTTTATACCTATTACCTACCTTTGTATATACGTAGCTGAATCTGATTGATGTTAATAGTCCGCTCTCGAGGATGAGGCTGAGGAGGATTGTGAATTAAATATGCGTGCATTCGCTCTCTAGAATATATTTTAAAATGCAATTTCAACCAAGACTTAAGAAACCAGATTCTTTAATCAACTCTGGACCACAATGATCCTCCCTCGAGTAGTAGATTGTATCAATTTCAATGGAATTTGGCAAATTCCAGAATTCCTATACGCAAAAAAATCCATCGAGGATGGTATACATTAAATTGAGGGTCATATAATTAAGTTTAAATTAACATTCCGAGTTTAATTGGGTGTAAAATGTAAATGGTCGGCTTAAGCATGCTTAAATATGCTTATATATGCTTAAATATGCTTTTGGGTGTTCTGGAATTCATTGATGGTGGCGAAAAGGGACCTTGTTTTGAGATAAACTCCGAAGCGCCCTTAAAGTTGTCGAATTTCACGGCACTTTGTCAAATCCTTGTCAATTCTGGTCAATTGGCCAGACTGACGGCGCCAGTATTGTCCTCCTGAGGTCCTCCTGAGGATCCTCCAAAAGAATTTCACAGGTTCACCTCAAAGGACATCCGTTTGGCCCATCGGTCACAAAAATAAAGCAGTGCAGTTGTAAAAGCTCGTCTCTGAATACCTTAAATTTACATGGGGGTGAGTCCAAGAGTCCGAGGTAGCTTCGTTGGAGGCGGCCGCTTGATCCTCCAGTTCTGTTTGGTCATTTCCCCTAATTATTGACTCATCAAAATTCAAATGATGGATTCATTTCTCCATCTGAAATGACTGCTTTAATTTAAATTAAAAATTTAAAAGAAAAAAGCCGTCACGCTGTCTAGTCCGTCTTTGTTTTAGCCTTAATCTACGTGGCTGACCATGAGATAAGTGAGTTCCAAGAAGTACAAGACCCCTTGAGACGCTTAAGGGTGGTCGAGGGTCCCTTTGAGACCTGACTCGGTCCACAAACCTCGAATCATTACCGAGAAAGACACCTGCTCCAAAACTTAAATCACATTTAGCACTTGCAATATTGCACTCGGCCAACCCCACACAAATTACATTCGGAAATAGGATTCGGAGGATCCTGAGGAAGGATCCTAGAGGAAGTTTGAGAAATATGACACCTGCTCACCTCCCCAGAATTGATGAAATTGATAGCGTTTTTTTGAGGCTAAAAAGATCAAAGTTTGGAAGTTCGAAGGAATTCAAAAGGTGTCAAAATGTAGTTGGAATTCATATATCCCCGATATTTAAGATTTTACAACCCCCACCATGAATGAGTGTCCATTTCCACTCTATAATATTTAGAATTTAGTGGAAGGTGGAGCTGAAATGCTTAGGATTTGAATACCCTCGATAATCTTTGAGGGAATTTTTCACAGCAGCCGCGCCGGTTTGCACCTATCCGTGAATTTAAAAGTTTGTCACCTTTGTAGAATGAATTTTATCCTCAGGATTAGACTAGCTTAACAAATTGCATAGTCTTCAGCTACAGATATCTTAACAATGGCCGAAAGGATCTCTCGAGAACAATAAAAGTCGGTAAAAGTCCCCCAAAAAATCCTCTCGAGCCGGGCCTAAACAATGGACTATTTTCCACGCACTTTATTATTATTATCAGTATTATTATTATTTGTTGGTCAGTGAAGAGTACTCTGAAGAGGAATGGTTGATGGCGTGTAGGTGCTAACTGAGTAATTGCATTCTCCGAACTCTCTGAAAACACAAAGGGGGCCCCCACAAAACAATGGTAGGCTATAGACTTTGAAAAAAGCCCGATTTTGGAAGAATCTTGCGTCCAAAAATCCCCTGGTGGCCCATTTGATTGGCTACAGGACCCAGTAGTAGTGTAGGGATAAATTACAGACAAATTAGTAGGTTCGGCGGCGGCTCGGAGGATGGTTAGGTCATTATGAAAAGACCCTTGGACAAGGGCTAAAAGTAACTCTTATGGGAAACAAATCAAAGGGGCCCGATCATTCCAAAGAGCCCTAATTAATACCTACTATTTGTACCTACCGATATATTCATTTGGATTCAAAAATCAGGGCAAATGAATCGGGATTAATCATTGCTTTTAGTGGAGGAGGATCCTCAAAGTCTTCTTGACCAGGTAAAATTTGAATCCTTTACAGCCGCCTTCAAATTCATACAAATTGGACCCTTTCAACGATCCCTTCGGTCGGTCAGATCAAGATCTTTATCTCCAAATTGATTTCAACTCTTTTTTTTTAAAGCAATCCGACCCCATATATGTAATTATACCTGGCTGATTGAAATTGAGTTATATTCAAAGGAATTTTAAAAGCATTCCAAACCTCCACAAATTCCCATATAGGCACAAATTTTTACATTTTTTATTACGACCCTAATCCTAAGTACTATACTTACCCTACCATTTACTCATTGATCCTGTGTCGTTTGTATTGGGCTTATCAGGGAGGGTTTCAGTTTACACGGGCAGTTTTGCGGTTGTATTTGAAGCATTAAAAAAAGTTTAAAACCGCAAAAACCTCCACATTTCAAAAGGTAATTCAACCCTTAAATGGAGTATGCGACGAGCCAATTTGGAATCATTTCACACCCTTTTTTATGAACTTTGCTTTAAGCCTTTAATTTAAAGGGGTTACATACACTGCAGCCCTAAAAGTTGATGGTTTCCGGATCTCAATTTCAGATGTCTGTTTTTAAGTAGATTCTTCTCTAATATTAATTAATCACTGACTGCATTAAATTTAACATGCCTATACTATTGTAGTACTACTATTGGGCCTGCCCGAATGGATTTTCGTATATTTTTACCACCAAGTTTACAAGTCTAAATCTCGGAAATTGTGCCCCAATACTGAGATATTGAATTGCATTCAAAGACCCCTTCAGTGGGCAATCAAAGACCCATTTGGTTTTGTGACCTCACTATAATTTAACAGGAATCGCCAAAGGTCAGCTTAATTGCAATCCCTTTCAGTTGCCTATTGGTAACGGTCCTTCCAAAAACGCCACATGACGTCACTCTAAAAACTGCCCAGGCTCTGCACGGAATTTGAATCATTTTGGATTTTAAAAAATTCGAAATTTTTTATTTTGACCGATTATTTTTCGTTTCGAATCGTATTTTGTAATTTTTAATTGATTTTTGGATTAAAAATGAAACTCCGGTGTAACAAGGTGATTGACTCTGATGTCAACCCTAGAGAGGGAGGATCCTCTGACCCGCAAAAAGAGTTTGAGAAAGAATTTGAAGAACAAATGTCATACGTGATCAAATCGGTTAATTTTGGGGTTTCGGATAATCACACTCCTTTGGACCACCTTCCCGATGGCCCGGATGTCCAGCAAGCATTAGCTGAAATTGCGGGGCAGGTCAGTTGTCAATTTGCAATTCAATTTCGCATAAAAATTCTAGACATTAAATTAAATATTTGTAAACAAAATTCCAGGCTCCCATGATAAAAGAATTGGCCAATCGGGCATATCTCGGTGGATCCGTGGTTAGTGGCAGTGGTGGCAGCCGTGGAGGGATCAGAGACGTTGTCACACCTTGTAATCTTGTATCTGATTATGCTATGGAGGTCTTCCTGGGAGCCCCTTTGCCACCGATTTCCCAAATTGGAGCAACTCTACCATTTGAGCTTATGGATCCGAATCGGGTCAAATACCCAGAGGCGGTAGCTCCTACAATTTTGTAAGCATTGATTCTTAATTCAATTAAATTAATTAATTAATTTGTAATTGATTTCTTTTAAGGTCTATTGTGGCATACATAAACATTGGGACTGAACTTGACCTGGACAAGATAGCTGAGAAGATAGAGGGGACCGAATACAATCCGAAGAGATTTGCTCCACTGGCCATCAAACTTAGGGAGCCTTATTGTCTGACACTGGTTTTCCGGACTGGGAAATTGATCATCAGCGGTGTGAGGTCAGAGAAGGAGGTGGAGGTGGCTGCAAAAAAGATTGTCAAAATGATTAACAAGTTGGGGTTTGGTGCCACAATCATTAACACCAAGATTCAGAATATTTCCGCTTCAAACCACCTCGGATTTCGGGTCAAACTGGAGGAAATGGCTCGGATTTACTCTAAACTTTGCGTGTAAGCTTCCAATTAATATTATACTTAAATACTTTGATTTACAATGGTCTTTAACCCGGGTTTTTGTCTTTTAGCTTGGAGTATGACATGTTTCCGGGTCTTATAATGTCGCTGGCTCATCCGAATGTCAAGATTATTCTGTTTCACACTGGATCCTACCTTATGACAGGTTTAGAACGTGACTGGAAAAAGTTCGCCGACTTGCCGACTTAGTCGGGAGAAAAAAAAGGGGAGGGAGGAGAAAAAAATCGAAAAAAGGGAAAAAAGGGCGAAAAAAAAGGAAGAGGAGAAAAAAAAGGAGGAGGAGGAAAAAAAAAGGGGAGGAGAAAGAGAAAAAGGGGAGGAGGAGGAAAAAGGAGGAGGGAAAGGGAA
Source organism: Megalothorax incertus (assembly GCA_036507255.1). Classification (NCBI taxonomy): domain Eukaryota; kingdom Metazoa; phylum Arthropoda; class Collembola; order Neelipleona; family Neelidae; genus Megalothorax; species Megalothorax incertus. Next base: position 14,663 of record JAAZTK010001235.1, read on the forward strand.
AAAGGGAGAGAAAGAGGAAAAGGGAAAAAGAGGAGGAAAAGGAAATAGGGGGCGAAAAAGGGGGATGAAGAGGAAATAAATTGAAAAAAGGGGAGAGGAAGAGCGAAATAGGGGTCAAAAAAGGGAGAAAATAGAAGGAGGGATGGAATAGAGAGGAAAGGGGTGAAAAAACCGAAAAGCTAGATAGA
>JAAZTK010001236.1:0-14848 GCA_036507255.1 Megalothorax incertus
AAATATCTATATTAAATTTGATGAGCTGATATAAATCTGTTTATACATTAAACTTTAAAATAATAAGAATTTACTATAATTAAAACAACACCCCAAGCGAAGCTTGGGAGAAATTCTTGTTAAAAATATATTTCAGTTAAGATTAAAGGCATTAAATTGAAAGGATATTGATTAACCGACATCCGAAATTGATTGTGGTTATATTAATACTTATATGGGTGAGTTTCAAATATGATTCATCCTTCTCTTTCCTCAATAACGAAAGAAATAAAAGTTATCTTTATCTGCTTTTACTAAAAAAGTTTTTGTATGTACTTAAAAAATATAATAATTGCTATTCAAAATTTGGCAATTCCAAAAAAGCTACAAAACAATTTTTTGAAATGAATTTCTCAATCGTGGTCTTAATTTTGGCGTTTTCTGCATTGGTTCCAGAATCACAAGGTTTGTAAGTTTTTTTAAAAAAAATTGTATATTTAAAGATTTTGTTAATTAATCCTATCCCTCCCATGTTTAGGTCTAAAATGCTACACTTGTCCGCTCGAAAATGCATATGCATGTGATGGGAAATCAATGGGTAGGCTTGAGGACTGTTCGGAAGGTTTGAACTTTAAAAAGAAAAATGCATGAATGTCATATTTTTCATGTTCAGGGTTTTTAAAGATCAACGACGCCGTGTGCATGAAATCTGAACTACCGGATGGAAGGACTTTACGGTTGTGTGGGCCAAATATAGCAGGTCTTACGATGGAATGTTCTTATGCTAACAATGCCAAGGCTTGCATTTGTGATACTGATGGATGTAATGGGGGCCGGAAGACGGTGACCTCTGGAGGATTTGCTCTGACCACCCTCACTTTCATCATGTTTAGAGCTGCCATCTAAAATATGCTTCTTTTTGACCTCTAATCCTTATATCATATATGATACATGTATTTAAAGTATTTAAATACATGTTGTATTTAAAAATGCTTTTTATTAGGTATTTTTATGCTATTTCCTAAAGCAAAATACCCCAATAACCCTTTTAACATACAATGTACTACAGTTTTTCAATTACAATATTTCTGTATTAAGCAAATTCAAATAAGAGTCAGAGTCAATAAACTGGTTTTCCCCCACCAAATATGTTATACCTATTACTTAATTATTAATACATACTAGTACTTAAGAATACCTATGTATATAATTTAATTCTCATATAATTTAAGAACAAAAGGAAGGAAAAATCCACAATATCTGTATATTCTGGGTATAAAAGAAATTGTATTAATCCAGCTTAAAAATTGTTATTAAAAAAATTAGAGATGAATTTTTCAATTTTATTACTATTTTGGACTTTTTCCGGATTGATTGAGCTTTCGCAAGGTGTGAAAAATTATCTGAATTTCAGAATAAACTAGGGCTGGAATCCGAAAATAAATTTTCCCAATCCGATCCGAACTCGGATTGAAGTGGGATCCGTTCGTTCGGATTGGGATTAAGAGTGGGGATATATTCAATCCGATTCGACCGAACCTCTCGGATTGGATTCGAATCAATTTAGGATCCGATAGTAAATCGGATGGCCGTACGGCCAAATCCGTGGGATTGTTGGGATGAATCTGGTCGGATGGATGTCCTAATTTTAAGATTCAAATCCATCCGATTTCAATACAAACCCGTTTCGGGTCCAAGTTTTTCCGAATCCCAAGTTGGATTGTAAATTTTCCAATTGGTATTTCGGATTCAATCAGATCCGGATTGATCCGATGGATTTCGGAAATCGGATTCCAGCTCCGGGAAAAAATATCTAACTGCCGGGTATGCAATTCCTTGTAAATTTCTACCTTTACTTTTATTAGGGTTCAAATGCTACCAATGTGAATGCTACAAATGTGCTGAAAGTAATCCTTGCGATGGGAGTTTTCTAAAGAATTGTTCGCAAACTTACAATGAGGGATTAAAAAGTTTGAAATAAATAAATTTTTAGAAAATCAAAAAAACCTCTAATATGTCAAATGTCGCACATTTTTAAGGATATTATCCGCCGGGTTTCAAAATACTTAAATTGTTCAACGATACCGATTTTGACTGCAAGAAGACTGTAGAAGATGGAAAAACTGTTCGAGAATGTTCATTAAAAGTAGTTGGTAGGAAGATGGAATGCGATAAGGGAGTTTGCTATTGTGACACTGAGGGATGCAACGGGAACCGGAAGTTGACCTCTGGAGGTTTTGCTCTGACCATTATCAGCCTCATTATACTTAGGGCTGCCATCTAATGGCAAGAGTCCCTGAAGCGCTAAGTCAAGCGCAAATGCCCTAAATACTGCCCTATTCCTACTACTTTAATTTAGGTACCTAATTAACTTTTTGAAATAATTTCCGCCAGATGGCGCATTAAGCAATTAACTTTCAATACCAATTACATAGGAATAAATATATGAATGTACTAATTTAAAAATTATGTTTTACATCTAACTTAACAGTGTACGATGGCTAAAATAATTAGTAAAATATTAATTCTTCTTTTAAATTATTAATAATTAGCGGTTTTGTTTCCAGTTTTAGATAAAACCTGATTAGAAAAGGAAATAGTTTAACCGATATCGGAAATTGATTGTGGTTATATCATACGATTATCTGTATATGTATGTATATAGATAAGTTTTAAATATAATTTATGAATTTTTTATCCTTTTTCCCTCAATCTTTACCTATCATAAATGGAATAAGAATGGTGTCAATCTGCTTGAACTACTCAAAGAATTTGTATTACTTTAAGATATCATTACAAAAATACAATAATTGCTATTCAAAATTTGATAATTACAAAAAGAGACCCCAAAATAAACATATTGAGATGAATTTCTCAATCGTAGTCCTAATTTTGGCGTTGTCAACATTGGTTCCGGAATGACAAGGTTTGCAAATTGTTAAATCAAAAAATTTTTTTAAAAATAATGTGTTTTGGCATCATAGTATATTCAAAGATTTTGTTAAACCTTAATATTAATTGATCTCGATTTGTAGGTCTTAAATGCTACATGTGTCCGCTCGAAAATTCATTTGTATGTGAAGAGAAATCAAAGGGTAAACTTGAGGACTGCTCGGAAAGTTTGATTCTTTTTTTCAAATAAGGCAAAATACATAGGTTTTTAATTGTTTAGGACTTTTAAAAGTCGTTCCCCCGGTTTGTGCAAAATTTGTAATTGATGGAAAAACAACTCGCTTTTGTGCACACAAAACATCAGATATAAAAATAGGATGTGACTCATCTGATAGTACAAATGAAGCTTGCTTTTGTGATACTGATGGATGTAACGGGGAGGAGCCTAAAATCGGGAAGTAGCCTAAAGAGCCTAAAATCAATACCGCCATGAAAATTTCAAACCGGAAATCAACCTCTGGGGGATTGGCGATGAACACCCTCACTCTCATCATCCTTCGAGCTGTCATCTAAGAGTCTCTTGACCTCTGAAACACTATTTCAAACACCAATACCCTTACGGCATAATTCTACTATCTAATTAGTTGGTTTAGATTCCTGGAATTTTAACTTTTTATGATAGACTTTCCTCATGGGTAAACCTGATAAACCCTATTGACGTCCAAATTCAATTTTAGAAATCTTAACTAAGAGTTTTTTATTACTAATTAGGAATTTTTATGCTATTTCATAAAGCAAAAATGCCCCAACAATCCTTTTATCAAATAACCATTTAACATAGCTTACTAGGCTTACTAGGTACTAGAGTTTTAGCCATTTTGAAATATTTCTTTGTATTAAGCAAACTCAAATAAGAGTCAATAAACTGGTATTCTCCCCAGTACTTAAAATGTACCTAGTAGATAGGTACTAAATTAGTGATATTTATATGCATAATACCTAATTATTAATTAATTATATATATATTTAATTATAATTTAATTAAGGACAAAAAGAAGGAAAAATCCACCATATCTGTATATTCTGGGTATAAAAGGAAGTATGTTAATCAAGCATAAAAATTGTTCTTAAAAAAATTAGTTATCAAAAAAATTGAAAAATGAATTTTTCAATTATATTTTTATTTTTGACTTTTTCCGGTTTGATTGCCTTATCGCAAGGTTTGTAGTATATCTGTAATTTAAAACAATACATTTAGGGCTGGGATCCGAAGCTAAATTTTCCGGAATCCGATCCGAACTCGGATTGAACTGGGATCCATTCGTTCGGTTTGGGATTAAAAGGGTAAATTCAATCCGATTCGACCGAACCCCTCGGATTGGATACGAATCAATTTCGGATCCGATCCCAAGTGGATCGGATTGCTCCACGGCCAAATCCGTCGGATTGTTGGGATGAATCTGGTCGGATGGATGTCCTAATTTTAAGATTCAATCCTATCCGATTCCAATCCAAACAGATTACAACATTTTCGGATATCCCAAATAGTCCCAATCCCAAGTAAATCTTCGGATTGGGATTTCGGGTCCAATCCGATTCGGATTGAACGAATCCCATTCCTCTGGGAAAAATATCATACTGCCGTGTACGCCTTGAAAATTGCAATCTTTATTTTTTTAGGGTTAAAATGCTACGAATGTTCTACCAATGCTTGCGACGGGTATATTCTAAATAATTGTTCACAAATTTACAATGAGGATTTATCAAGTTTGAAATAAATATATTTTTAGTAGGAAAATACCCTAATATCACATTTTTTAAAGGTTATTACCCGCCAGATTTCAAAATACCTATATTGTTCAACGATACAGATTTTGTCTGCATGAAGACCGTACATGATGGAAAGACTATACGAAGTTGTTATTTAAAACTCATTGATAGAAAGATGGAATGTGAAAATGGGGTTTGCTTTTGTGACACTGAGGGATGTAACGGGAGCCAGAAGTTGACCTCCGGAGGATTTGCTCTGACCATCGTCAGTTTCATCATCCTTCGAACTGCCATCTAAGAAAATTCCCTTAACCTCTGAAATCCATTTCCGGCACAAGTCCCCGATTCCTACTTTTATATATGTAATTTGCCTTCAATGCCTATTATTTAACCAGAAATTGATCATAATAAATTTATAAATTTTAAAAATTTGAATTCCGCCCAACTTAACTGTATATTACTATATTATTTTATGGGTGGCCAATAATAATCTCGATAAATTCGAAAGATCAATTGACGTTGAATTTGCATTGTTCGGAATGCCATAGACATTTGAATTATTTGATTATTGACTTAATTGAATCAAATGACCTCGAAAAAACCGCCGAAATTTATTCTGACATCATCAAAATCCCAATTGTCAAATCAAAATTGAAGAGTCCTCGGAAGTCAAACTACATACATCTTCACCAAGTTTGTAAGTACCACAATTTGATAAATCGTGCAAAGTAACGGTTGTTTGGTCGAGGAAATGCCAAAAATGCATGATAAAATGATATAATTGCCAATTTGCTTATTTTTAGACCCTCAAAATGCAAATGAAGTTGATCCTGGTCGTGGCCCTGATGGCACTTACATCGTTTGACACGATTACAGGTCAGTTTTAGATCAAAATTTGACATCTTATGACCTTGTAGTAATCCTTATCTTTTTTAGCAATCAAATGCTACCAATGTCCTGCAGTTTGCGAAGGAAATGGTACACTTTTGGAATGTACTAGTCCCAGCGATGCCGTGTGCCTGGTAGCTGTACATGGCGGAGAGACCATTCGAAAATGCTTCCCAAAAATTAAGGCAAAAGAGATTGGTTGTGACCCAAATCCTCCTGCGGGATCTGCACTTTGTTTGTGTGACACTGATGCCTGCAATGGTGACCAACCAAAGGTGACCTCTGGAGGATTTGTTGTGACACCATTCACCATCCTCACCTTCATCATCCTTCGAGCTGCCATCTAACTTTTTCTTGATATTTGCTCCAAAACTGGATTTAAAATTAATACTTAAAAATATTTGCAAGTACGATACTAGTACTAATACAATACAGGATATTATAGATATGATAAATGCAATGCCCTAATAAAATTGAATGTCTAATATCAATGCATGTCTAATGTCATGTTAGGAATTATGGCCAAAAAACAGCGTCATCTAGTGGCAAAACTGCGTAGCTAATCCTTTATATGGCCTTTTGCGAGAATTTGTTTGAAATTCCATAGACATTTGAATTTGGTGCTTAAACTTTTGAATTTGAAAAAACGCGCCAAAAATCTTTCCCGCCAATTTGACCAAAATTTCCTCAATTTGCTCCCGGAGGTTGTCCAAAAGTACCAAAGTCGAGGAATCATTTAAAGGTCTATACCGGAAACCGGAAGGACAACGACATCTCTCAAGGAAGCCGGTATTTGACATGATTTAACCAAATTAAAATGATTTGAATGACTTAAATGCCTAAAAAATGTCGCTTTTGTTTCAAATGCTACCAATTGATGAATTTGTCATTCCTTTTCATGTCCAGGCGCCAAGATGAAGATGATGGTGACTCTACTCGTGACCCTGATGGCTCTCTTTGCATTTGACCTGACTTTCGGTATATGATATTTGAATTTTGATGTTTTGTTTAAATCTTAATTAAATTTAATGGGTTTTAAATGAAGGGCTATCATGCTATCAGTGTCCTCCCCCTTGCAGTGATGGCGGCAAGCTCGTCGAATGCACACCAGAGAATGCTGTGCAGTTTGAAGTTAAGCGCCAAACTGCTCCACCTCATCCAAATGATGATTTTAATACGGAAAGATCAGAAATGAACAAAAGGAAAGGACGATCAGGTTTGTGCATTTTTTAAAAATTGTATTATTTTTGTACTACTTTAATTGATCAATATATAGATATCAATATGGCGTGCATGAAAGTGGACAAGGATAAATCTCGATCATGCGTAGTGAAAGTTCCAGGCATGGATGGATGTTCAACTTCTGGCGATTTGATTTGCATTTGTGAAACTGATGGATGTAACGGAAGCTGGAAGTTGACCTCTGGAGGATTCGCCGTGGCCATCCTCGTCGCCCTCGTCATCCTTCGAGCTTCCATCTACCCTTGACCCCTGGAACACCTTAACCTCATCTACAAACTATTGTCTTTTCATAAATAACTTTCTTAACTAACGCCAGATGGCTCTCTAATTAGTCGTAATATTTCCAATTAAGCACATGTAATCATTTAAAAATTGGGATTGTCTAAATTGTCTAAATTATCTGTCTTTGTTAGTCCTAGGTACTACATTAAAAGATATGGTGGATTTTTAAAAGAATCACCCTGTAATAAATAGTGTTTTTAACAAAAATTCCTCCGGAGTTTAAGTTAAGGAGCTTATACATACTTACTTTCCGTAAAGTTGTGGGCCAAAAAAGGATTTAAAGTTTTCAGGTTCGGATTTAGGGATTTGCCAATAATTCCCACAACTTTTAGTATATTTACCTTATGAGAGTTTTAGGCATAGATCTTACTAGAGGTTAAGAAATAGGCGGAGGAGGAATAGGGGCCCCTATGATAAATGGGATTAAAATTTGTGGAGAAATATGCGGAGAGTTTTGGGGGAAACTTTCAAGAAATCCCCTACCTATATGAAGTATCAGTAATCTTATAAGCCTTCATGAACAAGTTGCCCCTATAACATTATAACTTTCATATGGAATAGTCTTGAAATGCATTTTATATGCGAAAGTCTTTCAATATTGAGAAATATCCTGATTCTCTCAATTCTCCCTGTGCTAGGGCTCGGATCCGAAATCCTTGGATCAATCCGAAGATCGGATCGGATCGGATCGGAATCCCAATCCAAAGATTTAAAATCTGACTTGGGATTCGTAAGAATTTCGGATCCGAAACGGGTTTTTATTGGAATCGGATGGGTTTGAATCTTAAAATTAGGACATCCATCCGACCAGATTCATCCGACAATCCGACCCGATTTGGCCGCGGAGCCATCCGATCCACTTGGGATCGGATTCGATACTGATTCGAATCCAATCCGAGGAGTTCGGCCGAGTCGGATTGAATTTATCCCCCTCTTAATCCCAATCCGAACGAACGGATCCCAGTTCAATCCGAGTTCGGGTCGGATTCGGGAAAATTCAGCTTCGGATCCCAGCCCTATACCATTCAGGGCTCGGATGCCCGTATACCTTAATGTATTAAAAGTATTAAAAGTAAAACTCATCGGATTCTAGTCGGGTGATTTATTACTCAATCGATTACTATACCTAGGCCATGTCCCCAGCCCAAAACCCGGGTATTTATGAGCTCCCGGCCGGAGCAGATTCTCAAAGTTCATGCATTATAAATCTTTTTAGCCCCAAAAGGTAGGGACATTTGCAAGCAAGAATTTGAAAGTCAAATTCGGTCCCCCGAATTCCCCCCAAAATTAAACCCGGACCGAAATTTTAATTTTAATGGCTCGTGTGCGGGGGATACCCGGGTATTTGGAACTCATAAATATTTATACGAGTTTAATTCACAATAATTTAAATGAACTTTCGGCGAGGAATTGAATTTCGGGAGAAAGTTCTTCCCGGGAGAAAGTTTTGGGGGAAATCTTTGAACTCGCGGGTAAAGTTTTGTGTAAAGTTATATGGGAAAGCAATACATCTTGTGGCCGTATATCCTATATGATAGCATGGTTCTTTATCAACCTATTTCAAATAGAACGGGGAAATACAATGGACTATCGATGAATCGGGAGTGATTTATTTCGAAGTCAGTTCATCTGGCCAAGCGGAATTAGAAATTTCATTTCAGCCCAGAATTTCCTATATTTCTGTATATGGTATAGGAAAAAGATAGACCAGGGTTGGGAATCTTACGAGGATTTTGCTGAATTTTAATAGATTTATTTCAGATTGCAAAAAAATGCCAAAATCTAAAATTTCTTTCAAATTTTTGAAATTGAAATTGAATAATTTCACTTAAAATTCACAAATAAGATCCGTTTTTCTGGGATCCAAAAAATGGGGAATCAGTGGTAAATTTTAATACAACTTTAACATTTTTAAAATCCGTCATTTTTAATTTTAGAATAATTTTTAGTTATTATCTAATAATGAAAGAGTGAAACTATACAACTTTTATTAATATATCTTGATTCTTGCCTATATTTTCAAATATCTAAGGATAAATGGCATATAGCTTAACATATTATAAAATGCTATTATTTGTCCATACTTACAACTTTTTTTTCAACATTTTGATTTACCAAGATTTTTTTAGTTTTATACAAGCCTATTTAATACACCATTGAGGCAAATACTTATAAGTTATCACCCATTTTAAGTCAGTTCTCGCAATTTTTTTGAAAAAAAAAAAACGGGATATTGTATTTAATATAGATATTTTTACGATATATATTTAAAAATATACTTTCGAAGAAGCAGAGGCCGTCATCTGGTACCAAATATTTCGATTCAAACTTACCAAATTCTTCTCAATGATTGGATTCCAAACTTTACAAATTATTTTACATTAGGTAGGAATATTTAGCATTTACTCTCTTTTGCTAGAAAGTTTAATTTTGGGTGTTTTATTTGAAAAACCCTGCTAATTTCCTATTATAACATGGACCTTAGGGGAAATATAGGACTTTCTTATTCAATTTCCTGAAATCCTTCGGAATTCTTTCGCTCAAAAAGTCCCATAAATCCTCAAATTCGGAGCCTTTCAGCCCGGATTCCCCACGAATTCGGAGTCTAATGAATTGTGATTTTTCTTGGTTAAATAATTCTAAATCCTTGAATTTCAATTCAGAATGTCCATCTATTTGATATAAGATTTGCGGGAATCTGGAAAAGTAGCAAATTGTTGCTTGAGGTCATTTCCCCAGGAATTTATTAAACTGTCAGGGTCTTATTACGAGTATATTGCTCCTAGAGCATGCCTTGGGTGCATTTGAACCCGGAGAAAGTTGTGAGCTATAAAATGGGCCATTATGGCCATTCCGAGGTGGTTCTCGCGGTGTCTTCTCCACACTCAACCCCCTCCACACATATATTTATTGTCTTTTTCCTTCAAGTTCAATGTTACCCAATTAAGGTCAGCTCAATATGACACCATTTGAGAAGGGTTTGACCCGGAGATTTGGCGGGTAGGGTAGGAAAAAATGAGGGAGGAAAGGGGGAGGAGTCAGGGGGGAAGCGCGATGGCCGTGACATTTTGATTAATGGGGATTTGGTCTTAAACTATACGATACTCCAATGTAAAATACCTATATTTTGATATATAAAATATCTTTAAGTAATGTACATTTAAAACTTTTTTATAAAATTATGAAATTTTTATAAAATTTCAATAAAAATTTTATAAAATATATATTGATATCCGATTCCAATCTAATCTTTATAAAGATTCAAATTTTGTCAGGATTTTTTAATATTCGGCGTGTATTTTCGTACTTTTTTTGAAATATTTTGTAAAATAACTCGTCCAAATTTAAGTACAAAATTAATAAAAATCAATATATTTATAATGATAAATCTCGTAGAAATATGCTATATTAGATAGCTTGGTTATTTTTCCCGAATAAATCCCACCGACCCGGAAATCCACGGGTTTTTCCCACCCGTGGTTTGTTGAACTGGGAAAAATAGAATTTAAGGGGTCTTTGTGCTAAATTTAATTTGTACTTTAAATATTTCATTCTTTTTTAATAAAATAAAACACCATTTATTTAGTTAAGTTTAATAAATATAAATATTAAAATAAATAAATATAAAAGAGTTATAATTGAATTGATATTATTATTGCAAAATTAGATTAATTTTAATCTAAAAAATCATCACTTTTGTATAAGGTAGTACATGGATTATTGGTAAATTATCTTCATAGGTCTTAAAAGCCTTTTAATTTAAATTTTGGGTTAAAAATGAAAATTTTGTTTTTAGATAGATGGCTCGTAAACAGATCTATTAAATGGTTATGTTATTTAAATTATATTAATTATATTAACTTTAAAATTTTTTTAAATTTAATTTTAAAATATCTCAAATGAAGTGATTTTGAAACACTATTGACCTTGCCCTAAATACCTTGAGTTTAGAAGAATACCCAAATTTTTAGCCTGATTGACACCTGGCCATAAAAAGCCCCTTAAGGCCCCCAAAAGCCAAAATTGGTCCAGGTAAAAAGCCGCAAAACACCTGGATTTTGTATTTTTATGGCTTTTTATGGCTTTCACTTTCATTTCCTCATTGGAATACTAGGAATCTTAAGGGCTCCCTCGACCTAGATATTTTTCCATTGAAATATTGAAATTCTAAGCATTTTGGCTACTTCTCAGCCTGTATTAACCTTCCCTAAATACTCCAAGTTCGTGTTTTTGTCCAAAACTCACTTTTTTGGCCTTTTTTCTTAGAAATCCCCGAGATATATAACGATCCTAGTGCAAAGATATATGAAAAAACGGTCATTAGCGTCATCTTTCCCCTTCCCCTATATCTTAGGGCATAATATAATGTAATTTCAGTCCAGAATCGATATATTTTAAATATCTTTTGAGGAAAGACGATGGAGGCGAAAGGCCATAACTCTTACGGAGAGAGGTATTGATTTTGCAATCAGCCGAATATCAGACTAACTTCCTTCCGTTCCCATCTGAGCTACCCGTGGAAGTAACTAATGTATTTCACGGCTATATTAATCGCAAAATAATATCCAGGCTCATCTTTCCTTATTTTTGGAAGTTATATATGAGATATAGAGAGTTAGAATAACTTGAGAAGATAGATAGGAGTTTACATTATGCACCCCTCCTCCAAAAACACAGATTGCTCCATATTGTATTTGTGAGGGTATTGAAATGACAAAGATTAATTCAAAATTAATGCATTTGATTTAAAACGGGCATTTTAGAGGAGGATGTTCATAATTCCTAAAATGAAAAATATTTGACCTGAAATTAAACGCCAAAAATATATTTTAAAGCCAAAATTCAATTTAAAAAATTATAAATATAGATTTATGGCATGTCTGTTCTTAATATTTTAAATATTCATATTTTAAAACATTTTCATGAATATTGCATAAATTTCGCAAATTTTTGGCTAAAATGTTCACAAATACTTTAAATAGCCTTAAATCCTATTTTTCCCAGTTCCCAGTTGGGGATACTCGCGATTCGGGTGGGAAAAATTTGAGGATTTCCTGGTGGGCATTTTGCAAAATTGGGATTTATTCGAAAAATTCAAGATGAAACAAGAAGCAAATCAGGTACATTTAAATTGCTGGAGAAAAAAGCCGAGTTTTTCCCGAATTCTCGACTCGCCATTTCGGCCAGGAAAAACTATTTCGGGTAGGAAAAACTCGGGGAGATCCCGGTGGGATTTTGGGTAAAATTCGGTGGGATTATTGTAAAACTCTAGCCAACCCAATCCGGGTTTCAGGTAATTTTATACGGATGTATCCCAATTTTGGAGAATATAAATTAATAAAATATTTGCAGCATTGAATGGAGGCAAATTTGTACACCAGAAATTAAAAATATTCCAAAAAATGAATTAATTTTTAAAAATTAGATGTCATAGTCATCGGGTGTATTTATGTAATAAAGATTTTAAATTTACTTATTTCTAATGATATTTGTGAGTAATATTTGTCAAATAAGGATTAATAATTCCCTTAAGATTTAAAGGGATTGGGTAAAACTGGGTGAGGGGAAATCCTCGAAAGCCCAATTCTAGGTTTCAGCTACGAGTATTATATCGAATTTTATTAATTTTGAATAAGGTAATTTAATGGAAGAAATTTTTAAATATTTGAACGCCAGAGGTTAAAAATCCTAAAAAATTATATATTAAATCTTTAAATAATATTAGTTACCAATCAAGCCTTATCCGTTCCAATAAATATAAATAAATATTTTAACGGACACATTTATTTTTTATTTATTCAGCATTTTTTTAAATATTTATGGTTTAATATTACTATACTCATCCTAAAATACTTATATGTAGCAAGCATTCTAGGTACGTATAGCCATAAATTTTCGGTACCTCCCCCATTAAACTTTTGTTAGCTTGTACAACTAATACCTGCTAATCAATTTGAAATATTTTAACGCCAAGTTGTTCCTCGATATCCAGTTCATTAGACAAGAATTTAAAAATATTGAAATTAATTAATTAGACCATTGCAATTAATTATCGAAGTTGACCTTTAAATGGAAATGGAGGTCGCCTATTTCAACTTCAAAAACTCCGCCGTTGTAGACATTGGATACTCGGCTCTTTTATTAAAAGATCCAGTTATTCAAGCTCTCCAATTGATCCGAATTTGAAAAACCTCGGCCAAGTCATGACCCTGTAATAATGACCTGACCCCTTAAGGGCTCCCTTTTTTGAAAGCGGGTGGAAGTAAGAAATCTGACCTCATCAAGGTAAGAGTGTCCTTTGATAGCATTAATTACCAGGAGGTATTTGTGGAAGATGAGACTCAACTTCCCCGACGATATCCCGAAGGTTTGACCTTCCATTGACCTGCCACCCCTTTATGTCAATTAGAGACCGTTTTTCGAGGGTAGAAATGGGGGCGGGGGGACCCTCCCCCATGACCAGGAAACTCCCCGGATCTCAAAACCCACCCAAAACATCTGGGGGGTCACGAGATTAACAATGCAAAACAAAAAACCGGAAATCCCGAAGAATTAAGGCCAATAATCCGAAAAGTGTGGAATGACATCCTCCCAAAATGCGTCCAAGTCTTTTTCGAATTCAATTTCTCGCCGCGTTCTAAAGGGCATAGAGGTCAAAGGGAACAACTTTGACTTTTGGTATTTTTTTTCCATAAACAATAATATTAGGGCTTTTTAGTGCAATAAAAATCTTTTGGCTATCTATCGTACTTCCGGAATAATAATTATTCTGCTAGGTACCGAAAATTTATGGCTATACGTAAATTGCTTTAGTTCAGGCTGGGGGATATTAATTTGCAGGGAATATTTGTAATCCCAAAAATCCTTCAAATGGGATTTCTTATGGGGAATTTCCAATGGAAATTATATTAGCCCTATCCTTGGCCACATTGGCCACCCATTCCCCATTTGATTACATGTTAAAGGGATCGCCAGAGCGAAAAAACAATTTTTTCAAATCCTCAAATCAAACATTTCCCAACCTTACTCGAGGGGAAATCTAGGATACTTTGACGTGCCCTTATACTACAATACTAATAAAGCTAAAACTGAAGTTTATTTAAAATAAAATTTAATTAATGCACTAAACTTTATTAATAGACACTGATTTAAGCATATAAGAATGTATTTCAATAATTATTTAATGCCCGAAGTGCCTTGAATCTAATTTTGTAATGTTAATTCTCATAAATTCTAAATTTGAATAAATATATGGCGTTTTATTAGATAAAATAATAATTTCACAATCTTACAATGAAGTTTGGAAAGGGTAAATTAACGGAAGATTTTTTAAAATTATTTAAACGACAGAGTTTAAATAATCCTCAAAAAATTAATTAATTCTAACATAAAAAGATACAAGGTAGTGAAAGGTAATGATATTAAATTATAATATAAGATAAATTAATGTGTTATGGGACATTTCTTTGCAAAATTCTAGAAATCAATTTCAAAATTTTAGAATCATTAAAAAATCCTATTTATTTTGGCTGATTTTTAATTTTTTGTGTTTATACTATCACGCCCAGTGTCCAACTATCTCCGTATTCGTTCAAATTGTACTATATACTCCTGGTTTAAACTCATATCCCCATTTCTCTCGGGCTTAGGTTCTCGCAGGCTTAATTTATGTATGAAAGCTGTGTGATTAATGGGTGCTCTCCCGCCAGCGAAAAGTTTCCCCGTCCCTATGAAATAAATCCTCAACTCATCCTGAATCCCCCCTAAATAAATCACACGAAAACAACTTGGCTCT
>JAAZTK010001237.1:0-14837 GCA_036507255.1 Megalothorax incertus
TATATGGTAGGTATTAATTTTGGAACTGTGTTTTACACTCTGTGAGATGAGACTTGAGTGAAATATCCGTATATGGAACTTTGAAGCACGCTGCACGAGGAAGGAAATAGTCCACACAATGGAAAAGTGAGATCTAATGGGAGGAACTGCAGCTTAAGAGTCTTGAGAAGCTTTTTAAAGCTGGAGAACTAGTAAATTAACTCTAACAGGCTCGGTAAATCTGGAGAAACCTCTTAAAACTTTTCAAATGAACTTCCCGATGAGATTTCCAACTAGTAAGGACTCGGAGAGTAGGTGTAAATATTGCGTCTTAAGAATTCAAAAGAGTTCCAGCACTCTAGAATATTTTAAATCAAGCCCAGATCACAAAGGATTGTCCTACTTGGGTCTTGTGGAGGTTAATATGGCACAAGATGAATTAAAAATAATTTTGTGAGGATAAAGAATGAAGCGGAGGAGGATGATGTCATGTGTGCACGGCTGTTGGGGGATTTAAGCTAAAGACTTTGTGGAGAGAACTCTATTATAAATATTTGCCCATTAGCAAAGACTCAAAGAATATGTGCAGAAATGTAGGGAAATATTATAGTAAACACTAAACATGCTTTAGGTACTACCTAGCCACGCTGTACGTACAAGTTTATGCAATTTATAATCGTAGCTTTGTTAGAACTCGAAATTTCGCATATAGCGAAAGATCCTTGGGCTTGAATTTACAATTTAGGTATTACAATACACAATATACCAACTTCAATATAGATTTTGGAATGCTAGAGAGCCAGCAAGGCGAGCAACCTGTGAGTTTTACACACAGCCTCCTCCTCCTCAGTGCACGATGATTAAATGGGAGTTGGTGAAGGTCGCTAAATTCACTTTTGTTCATGTATTCTTTGAAGAGAGGAGATAGGGAAAGGAAGCAGCCTCGTGTACTCGAGCAATTTGTGTATCTGACTCAGCCTGAGGAAGAGTATCTCCAGTACAAATTGGAATCTGCTGATCTGAGCAAAATTTGTGCTAACTCAAAGGCTCCTAGTCCAATCAAATCATATCGGATGACATAATATAGACTCGACAGCCACATGATAATAGAATCTATATTTACTCCGAATCTAATCCGTGGCCATTTCCCTCATCCTCGCGGTTTCCTGTTGGATCCACATTAATATTATGTACAATCCCTTTTGATATTTATTAATAGGCTCAACCTTATGTACGATCTATTAATTTAATCTGGCTTAAACCAATGTTATCCTTTGCCGTGTCTTTTTGGTCCCATATTAAATTCTCATCGTGGTCCTCTAGACTGATATGAAAGAGTTATAAATAGGTAGGTATACGAGTAGGATCTGTAATTAATGTTTCATGCCAAGGTATGAGAGAATGCTTGGAGGAGCATAAAGAAATGACAGCTTGGATTAGATACAATATTGCAGTATATATCTCACAATGTTATTAATAATATCTCTTCAGAATAGTATGCCAAATCTTTATGGTCTGGACTCATCCTCAGACTCTTCTTAAGGTAAGACAGATTCATCAGGGTAGAAAAAAGTTCTATTATCTTAAAGTCATTTTCAGCCAAGAGCCACCCACCTTTCCAAATCTATAATGTACAGATTCATGCTTTGCAAGCCTATGAAAATGCTTTTTTCACATTTGATACACATATATAGCTATTCAGATATACCTAATCTCTATTAATACTCATTCGATTGGGAGTTTGGAACTCTGCTGGAACTCGCACAGATTGGAAATGTTGCTATTTTTATATAAAAACCACATTGATTCATTTGTGCATTTGGGAGGAGTGAAACAAAGTTTGAAGGTCCAAGTCATAAAATGCTTGATGAGAAGTGTTGCACATGGCCATTTATATGCTAAATTCAAATGTTTAATAAAAGGCGAATGAGGGAATAAAGTTTTTTTGGGGTGCTTGAAAATGAAATGACGTAACCCAAAAACATGCATAAATTGAAATGAAGGTGAATAAAATTATGAATTTTTAAAATGCCTTATTTTGAAGGAAAATGAACGGTCGATTGCCATCCGAATTGCGGGAAAAGTGACACATTTTATGATTTTTCAACAATCTGATTTTCTACTCGATTTTTATATTGTTCTTTATTTGTATTATATTGTAATTTTATTTCATCTGCCATGACCTACTCCAAGCTACGCCCAATTAAGGAGATTGTCGAGGATCACGTTCTCATCAAAGGGGAGGAACCGGAAATCAGAGAAAAGGAACCTTTTTTTCCAGTATGCCCCAGTGGGGTATTGTTTTTACTAGTTTTGAGAAAACATTTTGGCCATGAGGTATTGTCATTTTCAAATAAAATTCACGTACACAATCAATGTGTAAAAATTAATTATTATTTTTAAATTCTGTTCACTCTGAAGCTTGGGAATTTGGAAATAGAATTGGGTGTTTTTAGTGCAATTTATCGGGAAGCTGTCCGGATTAAAGTAAGAGATTCATAAATAATGGGATAAAAAAAATCAATCATTTTATCAAAACATTTTATATTAATTTATAGGTGGCTTTCCCAGACTTGAACTTGGTGGTAAATAGTTTTGAGGAATATGAACATCTGAGACTTCCGGAAGAGTGTTTTGAGATTTAATTTTAAAATCTATGAATTCAATAATTCAATGATGTACTTATTTTATATCGGAATTTGCTATTGGATTTTGTACTTTGCATTTTGCAAATAAAAAGAGCCACATTTATATTGTTACATAGTATAATAGATACCTAGTAGGTACTTATTTAATTTATACCATTTAGGAATTTGGGGAAACTTCAGATTATTGATATTCAGATTCGATCCAGAATTAAATTGCATTGTTTAATTTTTAGTGGTTAATTAGACCCTGATGGCTCAATGAGTTTGGGAATATTTATAATTATGACATAGATACTTGCAAATTAATTAATTCAAATTTCAAAAGCATTGAAAGTTTTGAATTTTTGTAATTTCTTTCCTCAAGAAATATTTTTCCCTGGATTGGACAAAGGTTGCTGCTCTGACTCTGACATGGCTGACACGAGTAATTATAAGTCATTTGTTTGCTTTTTTAAACTTTTAATTGCAGATGCAGAATCTAATGTTTTAAACTTGCCCTGGGCAGATTTGTTCAACTCGGATGGTGCGTTTAATTTATGATTATTGATTAATATTATCAATGTAATTTTGTATCTAATTCCTACAAGTTCTATCATAGGTTTCATCGATCAGCATGGATGGGAAGTATTTTGGGGTCAGATTGAGGCTCAACTTGAACGTGTAATTGAAGATCCCATTGAACGCCGAATCAAAGCTCAAACCATCTTCAAAAGGTAGCAAAGATGTCGTCGATCGCGCCGTCCACGAGGCTAAAGGTAAGCTAAACTCCTAGAGTTATACTTAACTTATGAATTGGGGACCATAAACTTAATTGAGAGCGCTGATCTTATTTCCAGAGGCCGATAAGGAAGCCATGAATGCAGCCAAAAAGGAGAAGGAGGAGGAAAAAACATCCGGACAATCTGCGGATGGGAATTGAGATATGCAGCAGGATCTGCTTCTAAATCAAATGATGATACTGAATGTATTGTATTATACTACTATGTAAATATAGATAGGTAATTCTAATATTTCATGCTCTTAACGAGAATATTTTGAATAAACATTAAACTTAATCAGGAATTTAAAATTTTAAATATGAAAAAGAAGTCATTTAATTTTTAAAAGAATTGCTTGTAATTTATATACAAAAAATGTACATCATATTTAATGTAATTAACATTATCCAAAAAACTTGCTAATAGGTAATTAACATGGATCAACTTTGAATAATCCTCTTAAAATAGACATAAGCTTATAGGTTTTCCTCAAAAGTTCTAACTTAATTAACATTCTAGACTTAAATAGTTAAGGTATGGCAAAGATAGCAATAGTTTTAAAACTTCATTCTATATGAAAAAATAATTAGAGTCTGAAGTCATTCAAGTTCCTAATTTATTTAATAAATGTGCTATATGTGCCACAGTGTCATTCCAAGGTCAGCTTTTTCACTTCAGTCCGTAAATAAGAGTTTATCCCAAAGTGTAGTCCAATTGGCTGGAGGTAACCTATACTTGTTTTCTGCAAGAATAATAAGGCAAAGTTTTAGCGATAAACTTTCTTTATGGTTAATCCATGTTGGGGGACCAGCGGGGTCAAGCTACTACATTCTCTTTATTATTTATTTACGGCTATTGCATTGGGGAAATTCCCTCAACCTGTTTTTCACTCGGCCTATATTAAACTTACCCAAGTTTGGCGTCTCTGGAAGAATCCCTATCCACACAAACTTGATAGCTTTGTCAGAGTAAGTTAATAAACTTTCAAAGGATTCACTCAGATCCTTTGCTACCACCTCTCCTCCTCCATCAATTCTCCACAGAGCTTCAACACACGACCCAACATCTTTCTTCATCTCACTCCCAATTCGATTAAACAACTCCCAAAGGTGGATTGCAATAGCCAGATCCTCAAACTTGGAAGCCTTCTTTAAGGGAAAAGAGCTTCCTTTCTGCTTTCCGTTTATTCTTCCCTGATCGATGGGTTTTCCTATTGAATTAACCAAAAGAAAAACTGTAATTATCTTCCAAAATAAAAAAGGCGAGCTTGGGTAGCTTAATTGAAATAAAATCTAATTTAATCATATAAAAACTCGTTCAATCCAATTACCCCGTATATGTTGAAGAGGCTGTAGAACTCCGGAATGAAGATACACTCTCACTATCTGAGAAATGCCCATTCTCGTGTATATCTCCGTTTAGAGTAGCTTTCTCTTTCCCCTCTCGAACAATTCTCAGCCTTTCATGATACTTTTGGACCTCTTTTAATGCATTCTCAATTGATTCCCGTGTAGTTTGAGCATATGAGAGCAGTGCAGGCTTTAATAGGCTCTCAATTTGGTCAATTCTCCCACTTCTAGTGCAATTGGCAAGTGCTCTGATCCATTTCCGACCCTTTATCCAATAGTTTAGAGCTCCCTCATCATCTTTAAGATAAACCTCGGATATTAAAGCACAGCTCTCGAATTCTTCCCGTTCTTCTAGGGCTTGGAATATCTTTTTGCAAATGCTTTGAAGCTTTTCTTCGGTCACCTCTTGCTTTAGAGCAATTGCTACAAAAAAACAAATCCAAATTAATAAAAATAGAGTTTCAAATTAGGCTTATTTATCAATAGAATATTTAAAATAATAAATGGTACCTAATGCAGCCTCCCAAGAACAACACTTTGCGCAAAGATCTATCGCTTTCTCCCAATTCTGTCCCCTCCCATAAAATATCGAAGCTTCACGGAACCTCCCACCCTCCTCAAGGTGTTTCCCTTTCGCCAAATTAATTTCTCGTTCAAGTTCAATTGTTCTTTCATTCCTAGGTACAGTTCCGCTTGAAAGAAACCTCAGAGCCACTGAATAAATCCTATGTTTCTCTGTATATTTAATTATTTCGGCATTATTTCCATCTTCAGCTCGAATCAGACTCTCCACAGCCCTCCCATAACGTTTAAGCTTGTTATCAATTGTATATTGAAGCTTGGACTGTGTGAAACTCTTTAGTTCGTTCAGGGTAGGAAGATATTCTTTTGGATCTTTATTTAGACAATCCGCAACAATTGCCGTAAGGTTAAGGTCATATGTTCCAAGGGCGGATTCGAAAAGGATCTCTGTGTTATCGCAATAAAAACTTAGGAATTTGACGCGCTTTTTTACGACCTCTCGGTTCTCTTCGGGAGATGATATTAGCTGAGATTGGAGGGCTTCATCAAATAGTCCCAATTTAGCCTGTAATTTTAAAAATCCAATCAAAATCCATTGAAAAATGAAATTTAAAACCTTACCATTGTAGCTAGATACGGCATTTCAACCAAGGAAGATTCCCCTCCATCTATAAACCCTTTAAATACGGTTAGAAAGACTTGTACAGCATCCCCATTCTTCTCATTCATTTCTGTAATTAAATTGATGAGGATATCCCGGTTTTTAAGCTCTCTAACAATCCTCTGGAAGTATCCCTCAAGCGTGGATCCACTCCCTTCCTTTTGGATGACCTTTAATTCGTCAATTAGAATGTTAAAATCAATCCGATGTCTTCGCATTGCCTCCAGAACTGCATTAAAGTCCGCATTGGCCCTTAATTCTGCTCTAATTGCAGCTAGAATTAGGGGGCGTGGACATATTGTCTCCAAATTCCCTCTAGGTAGGATTTGCATATGAAGAGAAGGTTCTTTCATCGTATTCAGACAAATTGATACAATATGAGACCCTTTTTCAACTTTACGAGTATAAGAATCTCCTGGTTTGGAGATCCCCGTATCGGTCTCAATGAAAGCCTTAATTTGCTCAGCCCCGTGAATTTCTAATGATCCTGACATGGTTGTAAATAGGAGTTTATCTTCAAATGTACCAAAGGAAGAGCAATCGCTACATAATTTCTTTGTTTTCTTATCAATACAAGCTAATAGCTTCTTCGAGAGAAGGTCAAAGGCAAGGATAATCAAAGAAGAATTCTCATTTGTATCCACAATTAAATATTTGAGTGAGAAATGGACCGAGGGTGAGGTCAATTCCGCTTTCAGGTGAATTGAACCTGTTTTTATGTTAATCTGATGAATTCTCCCATTCAGCTGTTGTGTCAGGATAAAATCAGTTTCAGACATTGACCGATTTAAAGAGCAAATTCGTGTAGTATTCTCAGAATATGCTCCACGCTCGACGAGTAGAATCTCCTCAGATTTGGAAGATTCAAATTGAATAGTAAATGTTAGAACTTTCCCCGCTTGTATGCAACAAAGTGTACTCATTTCAGGCCAAATCCAATTGTAAGAGCCTTTAAAAGTTTCAGGGATGGTGGTGGATTTGTATTTTTGAAGATTGGAATCTTTGTTTTGAAAAAAGATAATTTTTCCATTGTGGAGAATTGTCATTAGACCATCCCAGAAGGGACATACAAATACTTCTTGGATTTGAGACTCCAGTACGACCTAAAATGAATTTAGAATTTAAATATACATGTAAAAATAATTCATTTAATTTAATTTAAAGCAGAAGAACGTACTTTTGAAAAGCCATAAGGAGGAGGAGCACATTTACTCGCAAATGGAGTGTAATATACGGTATTTCCGGAAATTGAGGCACATAATCCGGATCTATTCGAAAGAATTTGATGCAAAATTTAATTATTTAATTTCAGATCCATTTCAAGTTAATTTAGGTAAGTTATTCTAATTACCCAGAACCTGCTCCTGAATTGTATTCTAAAGATGTGTCAATTGATGTGTAGATCCCACTCTTGTAAATGACGTGAATCCTGCAAATACCCACAAATATTGTAAAGTCGTAATATTAAATCTTAAAGATGGTAAATCAATTTACCTGTAATTTAAATCCGAATCCCAGCTCGTAAATTTAATCGGATCCTTCTTGGTCCCATCTGCCTCCCTTCCAATAATTTGTTTACACATCCAAGCATAATTATCTCGATACCAAAGCTGGATACTAAACTCTTTAATAATTGCAAGGATGTCTGAAGATGAGTTCCATCGTAGATCTACAATAGGATCTTTTTCATCAATCGAAGGATCAAATTCTGCTCTCTTTAGTCCATTCATTTCAAATAGGGTTATGATCAATTCCTTTGAATCTTTTAGACCAAGAGTTGCAATCAGAGCTCCAGAAGGCTGCCATTCCAGAATGGTTTGATCTGGCTGAATTAAGCTAGTGGTCTCAGTCGTTGAAAAGATTCCTCCGGTTTCATCAAATACTTTTATCCTTCTAGAATCTAGAACATTTAAAATATGGACATTGGACATTAAAATTGTAAAAGATGATAATTCTGAGATATATGATGCAAAAAGCAGGCAAATTGCAACTCACTGGAAGCCGTATCGAAATAATTTACGGCAAAGTATTTGCTATCATATCTCCAGCATATTTTTGAAGGCTTGGATGAGACTTCGTTATTAAGGGGTACTTGAGCAAGTGACTCGAGGTCAGAGAGTGTGAGGAGGAGCATTTTATCGTCATTTGTAATGATTACAACAAGACGAGAATCGGGTGAGACTGAAAATGTGGAAATCCCCGCTTCGGATTGGAATAATTCTTCAAGCTGCAACGAATAAATGACAAATAATATCTTTTATGATTGAATAACAGTTAATCAGCATACCTCATCGAATGTAAATTGAAGAAATGAGCCGTTTTTGGTGACAAGAAAGAGCCGGAGTGAGTTTGCATTGTATTCCATTTGGAGTACATTTTGAAGGGTTGGATCTGGGAATTAAAAATAAAGAATTAGCTAAATTTTAACACATTAAAATAAGTACATCAAATACCTTCACAAATGACCTCAGAGACGACTTCTCCAGTCGAGGACTCTGGAGAAAGAGATAGTAATTTGGGCACTTTTTTATCCACATCTGTACATGCAAAAATTGCATTATTCTCGCTCCCACCACAAAGAACCCCTTTTGAAATTGACTTGAGAACTTTTGTCGACTCGAATTTATTGACAATGTGAATATTACGCATTTTTGGTTGTGGTAATTAGTAATTAATTAAAAAAACTATTATTGATAAAGAACTCGGCGAAATGCACAAGCTGAATTTTGAAATGATAATCCTACCGCGTTTTCATACAGTTTTTATATTTATTAAAAACGGTTTTGAAGAGATTTACTTAAAAATGATCATTAATTTATTTAATTAATGGTTGATATCCTTCTCATTATATGTAATTATCTAGTATTATAAACTAGTTGGATAGGTTTTTAATAAATATCAACATTATGTAGAGAAAAACTCATATTTCGTAACATTCCTCAGGGAGTTCCTCATCAGGGCTCGTTGGATCCAATTCGGGAAATGCTTTCTATGAATCAGAATTTGCAAAAAATAAGTCAAAAGGTAAGGGATAATTTAATTATGATAATATTATGTAGGAAATAATTGTATTAATTAATTATTATTCTATATTATTTTACGTGTATTCGAATAGCTTGTATTGTTGCGGTCTCTGTCACTTTTATCCATTCCTCTTTGGTTAGAGCATCGGGGCTTCCCTCTGCCATCTAAGTAAAATTAAATTATTTTTTAATTGCTAATTGATATTTGAAACAATTAAAATGAGTTTTTACCTGACGTTGTCTGAGTCTTTTCAGAACAATTATAAACATAAAAATTGATGTCTCTCCTGGTCGTGAAGGCTTGCTCACCAATACTTGCGGCTCCTCGCTATCAAGTAGGATCATGTCCTCAACAATTTCCTCGATCTGATCCTCGGAATATGTCATGTTGTCAACAATTAAAAACAATGAAATTAATTTATTTAAAGGACCAATTAATTTTTTTTTGGAGAATAAATGTGCTCGCTTTTCAAACGAAATCGGCTTTTCCCCGAAAAATCCCAGATTTTATTGCATTTTTCAGAATCAAATATAAAGGTCAAAACTGGATTTATCTTTATCAAAATGTCCTAAAAATTCAATCAAATGTCAATTAAAATGACTCGAGTTCCTTCCCATTTCAATTTTTATAAGAATTCTATTTATTAATTAAATGATCGATAATTATAAAAACTTTTTGTAGTCAATTCCCCCCCCGTTTGTGTATCAAAAAACCCGAATCGAAATCGAATAAATCGAAGATCCGAATTTATATAATTTCAGAACTCTGTATAAAATTCCATATTTGTCTGCAATGAATTACGAGTCTGATTCCCGAAGATTGAAATTTGATTCTATAATATCTAGGCTTTATGTCATTGGATTTGGGCCTATGCTGATCAAATGAACCATGATTAAAATCTTCCCACACAAAAGAGTAAAGGATTGATTTGATATCAATTCAATTTGGTCACATATGCCATGATTTTGTGTTTGTGGCCGGGTTGTAAACCGTGTGAATTTGGAAATCCCGTTGATTAAGACCATGTTTACAAAATACAAGTGTATAATTCCCCCAGAGTAGTAGGTAAATGAATAGAGCCCTTGACAAATAGATGAGTTTGATTTGGGTTTCAAGATGAGGTCCCTTGGGACTTGGAGGAGCATCAACTGAACGGTGGCAGCGCCTGATGCTAGGAAATTCCCTAATGAATTTTGATGAAAAATCCTAGATTTCCCAATGATTCCCAAATCCAATGTACAATATTGGAGTACAATCTTTTTGTACGATGCGCCTTCGGCCTTAAACCCTTATACCCGACGAATAATGAGTAACTTTTGAATGATGGCTAGAGCCAATCGGTACCGATTTAGGACCGGGAATTTGTTATTCCAGGCTTTTGATACCAAAAGGGCGACCGTTAGGCATCGCAACTTTTGGGCGAGGATTCGGCGACTTTTCGGCAACGGAAAGGAACGCCGTCGCCGCCCTCCTACGGCAGACTTGGCGCTAGAACCATGTCTAATTTAGAGTTCGCCAAGTTTGCAGACATTTTATTTTTCTCTCCCAAATTGTGATTTTAACCATAAAAAGTGCAATTAATTCGCCAATTAGTGCAATTATAACATCCCAGTGACCCATTTTTTAAAAATTTGTGTGTGTGCCTTTTTAATTTTTTACTTTTTTGGAGTTCAAAGAGATTTACAAAAAAATAAATTGTCGGGTGCCACCAATTGACAATTTGACCCCTTCAGTCGTCAAAAAACCCCAAAATGATTTTAATATTAATTCCCCAAGGATGGACATATGCAGAATAATTTTTATAGTTAGATTAAATAAAGAATTTTGATTTTGCAAGGCAAATTTTTAATTATTTTTGCAATTTTTAATTGCATCGGATCATATGGTACCGGCATATTTGATACTGGCTAGGCATAACAAATAGGTAACAAATAGGCAACAAAGTGGCATCGGCGGATGCTGGCTGCCAGCATCCATCCAGCGCTTGTTTGATGCAGGTTTAAGGTGATGGACTTTGTTCCATTTAGATAAGCGTTTTGACGCGGAGGGTTTTGATGCTGGTTTGGTGCCAAAAAGTTATGAAATTATTCGTCGGGATGGAGTACTCATATCCGTACATTTTATGTTATGCCAGACAATAAAACTTTTTCGATATGCTCCCAAAAAAAGAATTGGAAGCTCCCATTAAACCGTTAGACTTTCACTCTGCTTTCTCCTTAAATCCAAAGATAAAAGAATAAAGAATGCAAGGAGCAGAACTGATACTCTGAACTCGTGTGCTCAGTAAATTAGTAAATGGTTCATCTTTCCTTGTACTACCCCGACATCCACTTCCATTCTTTACAAGTGCATTTCTTTGCCGTCTACCCTAGTATGTATATCTAGTATTTGTCGATGGAAGGATATTTAATTAAGGAGGTAAAGAAAGTAGAGATCTCGCCAATTATCTCAAGAGGAGCCCAGAGGGTTACTTTCTCTCTATCTATCTCTGATATATCAGTTGTTCTCTTCTTACCCTTTTTTGCGAGGAGTTGATCAAGAAGTAAATTTGTTTTTATGTTTCAACAAAAGAAGGATTCGGGGAGGGGAGGAGAAAGTGGAGAAAGTAGATGGGCGAATGTGAGGATTCTTAAGTTTGGACATAGGCCATGAATACGAGGTAGGAGTCGAAAGAAAGAGAGAAATAAAAGGGAATTGGAGAAGGAAGAGGAGCAGAGTGGCGTGAGGAGGTTGTGGTTGGAATACTTAGTAGATCAAAAGAATAATAAAGGAATTTTGCAAGAGAATGCAATCTTAAATCTTACATATATAAGCATACGAGGGAGTGGAACTACTGCCTTATTCAGGGGGGAAGCTCTTCCTTCCAACTTTCTCCAGGATTGCTTTAAGAAAGTATTCTAGAGTTAGATTTCTTGGAATTATTTACATTTTGTATACGACTCGATCATTATGAGTATTCTATCGGTATTTTGGAGATATAAAAATTAGGTGTCTGAAAAATAGAAAATACCTATAATAAATAAGGCTAAATTAATTCATATTAAATTACGAAATTGTTATATTAAAGAATATATATGGCCAGATTTTTAAATCCCATATTTTGTATTAGGAGTTTACGCTTAAAGGGTTATACGGTATCTTCATAACCTATTTTCTACATGTATTATTTGTAGGTATTTGGAAAACAAACCTACGAAATATATTAATTATATTTTGGTAATTCAGGAGCAAGATATCTCGAAAAACCCTTGAGGCTCTTTACGTCTGCTCCTTTTATTGTTTTAGCAGAATAACCAATTATGCTTCTATTTAATTAATTATGCTTACAAAATGACTGAACGTATGTTATTTGGGTAATTTGAAACTAGCATTAAATTGATATTTCATTCATTGCAATTCCTGCACTAATTAGGATAAATTCCATTTAGCAGTAACTAATATTATCATATCACTACTACTTTTATTATTAGTATTGTACTTTAATACTCGTATAAATCTGTAGTACCCAGCTACTTACTACCTTCAAGTACTTTAAATAAAGTACTTGAAATTGTAGGGGTGGGATCCGAAGCTTAATTTTCCCAATCCGATTTCGGATTGAACTTGACATATTCGGATCGGATTAAGGCCGGATGTTTGGAAATTTTTTTGTTTGAAAAAAATGTGTTTTGTAAGAATTTTCCACAAAAAATATACAAAAATCTACCAAAAGAAAATAAAAACTTTTTTTATCTATATTCAGGGATATCTTCAGTTTTAAATTTAAATTGCTTTCATCTCATTCAAATTACATACATTTTAGTCCCTTGATATACTCATACAATACGTATTCATATAAGAGTAGGGCTGGTATCCGAGGCTTAATTTCCTCCAATCCGATCCGAATTCGGGTTGAACTTGATCCGTGGTTCAGATCAAGGAATATCGATGGTTATTTGGAGAAGAATTCTTCTAAAAGGAAGTGACATACCTAGGTCAAATTATGAAACCAATGGTTTTTTAATTTGAAAACCCCAATACATGGGGTTAAATCAAGGAATATCGATGGTCATTTGGAGAAGAATTCTCCTAAAAGGAAGTATTGGGGGGTTTTTTGAAAAAAAACCATTGATCTCTAATTTAATTTAGGGGATTTTTCTCCAATGACCATCGAAATTCCTTGGTTCGGATTGGGATTAAGGGGGATGATTCAATCCGATGGATCCGAACGCGAGGATTGGATTTGAATCAATTTCAATCCCAAGTGATCCCAAGTGAATCAGATGGGGCACTGAAATCTGTCGGGTTGCTGGGATAAATCTGGTCGGATGGATGTCATAATTTTAAAATTCAAACCCATGCGATTTCAATACAAACTTTTCGGTCCGCAATTTTTCCGTTCCAATGTCGGTTTGTAAATCTTAGGATTGAGATTTCGGATCTGACCGGATTCAAACCAATATTGGATTTATCCAAAGATTTCGGATCTCAGCCCTAAGCTAATATGAATTATGTTAATAGTGCTAAAATTTCACATATTCCCTACTTTCATTAAATTAGCACCTAATATGACTTTAAAAGATTTGTCATTAATGTGTTTGAGGAATTACATAATTGAAAAAATGCAACAGAAGAAGGATATATTATATCGTAGTAGAAGTTAAACTCTTGGCCCGGATTGAGTTTGAGGAGAGAAAGTAGAGATGGAGAGGATGAGATGAATTCTCTGAATTTCGAGTAAAGAAAGGGAGGCGAGAAAGAGATGTAGAGAGGTTTTACTCTTCGTGGCTGCCTTTTAAGTTTAGGTTGGGAGTTGGGAGCCGAGTTGAGAGTACGAGACAGATGAAATCACATGGGTTGGTTGAGGGGAGATGGGATAGGACGAACCGGGAAGGGAGGAGGCGGACCTTTCTCCGAGACGGGATCGATTTTAACCGATTTCAGAGAGCCGTATCTTCCGAGCTCTCCTTTCTCCGGCTCCGGGTTTTCTCCCAACTTTTCCAGTGAGGATTCAGATCCTTTCGAAACTCGGACGAGTATCGAGACACACATTCGAGACAAAGTTGGCGAGGAGAAACGCGAGCACCACAACGAGGAGGAAAGTGATCCAGGAGAGCCAGGAGTTGCTGGAGTGAGAGCAGGTGGAGGAGCAGGTTTTTGTCCAATTCGAGACTTGTGATCAAAACTACCACATCTTGAATAAGGAGCCAAGAGCCAGGAGTTGCTGGAGTGAGAGCAGGTGGAGGAGCAGGTTTTTGTCCAATTCGAGACTTGTGATCAAAACTACCACATCTTGGAAAAAGCACCTGCAAGTTTCTCCGAAAAAGGAGTGGAGGGAGCCGAAAAAGGAAGGAAGGAAGGATAAGGGATCGGAAGTTGAAAGAACTAAGCTAGCCAACGTCAAATATATATAAAAATACTTTCACCCACGTTAACTTTCCCTTAAATCTTGAAATCTTTGAGTCCAATGAGTTTTTGAAATTTGAGAATCAAAACTTGGACAGGAGTCCCATTCCAGTGTCTCATATTTCAGGAAATACCAATTCTTTGCTCATTCCTACGCCCCCCCCCCCCCCCACAAATCACAATGTAATACAGTGTACTTTCTCCATAAGACTTAGTAGTACGATATACAATGGTGTGTCAAACCTTCAATAGTGTGAATCTTTAGTATTCCCCGCAGTTAAGTTCATCTAACTAAATCTCCCCCAAAAAACCACATCAAAGAGAAAGTAATTCTCTCTCTTCCCCCCTTTTCCATCCCCCCCCCTTTCCCCCCACTTTCTCCGAGAATACCCCCGGTTTTTGGATCAAAATGAGGTGAGAGAAGCTTATAAATAAAAAGGAGAATAAAGTGATCTATTACATTGAAAGCTCTTTGCTCTTCTTTGCCGAATTTCTGCACGCGCTCATTCCA
>JAAZTK010001238.1:0-14836 GCA_036507255.1 Megalothorax incertus
TATATAAGTTTTAAAATGAAACCTATTTATGCGTATTCCATACGTATTAAAATTAAAATTCATGTATTAAGAAAGCAGGGTCGTTTTTGAAGAGCGTTTGACTATCAAAAATAAATATATGTGAATATTATTAGAATATTATTAGTAGGCCCAATTAGATTTAGAATTAGTTTAAATTCCAAATGTGTACAACTACTTTATGCAATACATATGTATATTGGGTTAATTTATACATAGTCATTAATATAAGATTAAGATATATAATTTATATTGTAGTTTGTATTAAAATAATTTTAGTTTAGCCGTATATTAAGTAAATTTACAATATATGGATTTCGTAGCAATTGAAATAGTTCTTAATATAATAGATACGTAAAATTGTTATCTAAAATTCATTAATAAATCTTAAAATGATGTTTGTCACGTGAAAAGAATTTCTTTTTTTCTTTTAAGAAATTGAATTTTTAATGGTCTGAAGTTCCGAATCGAGTCCTTTGATATAGTAGTTATTGTAGTATAAAGAAGGCACCATCCAATATTGGGCTTTCATTTGATATTGGGCCTAGGCATTGAGAAGATGACCGAAAACTGGAACTCTTTTTGAAAGTTCTTTTCTCCGTGACTTGAGATTATTCCTCATCCGCTCCTAGGAATGTAGAGTATAAGTAAGATCCGCTCATAGTTTACTAGTGCCATATAAAAATGTTAAAAGCTCTATCAAATAAAATTTGATATTTTCATTAAAACTTAAAAATTAAATAATAATATCCAATAGCATTTAGATGAGCTATGCAATGTATTTAGAAATAATTCTTATTCCCCAAATGCTATACTAAACGTTGCACCAAATGTAGCGTCTTCGAAAAGTAAAAATATTTTGTCGGCAAATTAAAGTTTTAATAATTTTTACACAGCTGACTTTTAATAGGTAATTAAAATTAAATACCTTTTGTATATATTAAAGAAATTGTTATTAACTTTCCCATATTCAGCTTCTAACATGGACCGTGTTGACCGAATTGAGCGTATCCCAAGGGCACCCTTTCAAAAGAAAGACAGGGATTCTTCTCGGTCTCGGAGTCCTCGGGAGAGATCAAGGGCAAGGTCACGCTCTCACGAACGACCTCCCAATGCTAGGCTGGCTGACAAAAGGGTTTACATTTCAAATATACCATATGACTCGAGATGGCAAGATATTAAGGATTTGGTAAATAATTTTAAAATTTAAAAATTATAAAATACCATAAATAATACAAATATAATTTAGATGAGAAACGAAGTGGGGGAAGTGGCCTTTGTCGAACTATTTTCCGATGAAAAGTAAATTTATTTTTTTAAAATATTTATTTAAAATTAATTAAAATTGTCTATAAAAGCGACAAACCGAGGGGGTGTGGGATAATTGAATTTGAAAGCCCAATCTCTGCAAAAAAGGCCATTGAAACAATGCATCGATATGAAATGGGAGGGAGGAAAATTGTGGTTAAAGAGGTACGTACTATTTAAATAATTATATAACTTTATATCTAATAACGTGATTAAATTAATCTATAGGATTATGACGTGAAGAGGGACAAACAGGGAAGGATTGTGACCCCAGGGTCATCGGGGAGAAGGGAGGAAAGATCCCGGGACAGGGATCGGGACGAGAGGGATTACAGGGATACATCATCACCCAAATTTGGGAATACATATGGATTGAGTAGCTCATTTCTTCAAGGTTAGTAAGAAATTATTATTATATGTATTAGATATTTAAATTCATAAATACATACAGAACTCGGAATTGATGGTCCATTGGTCCCCAAAGTATTTGTCTCCAATGTAAATATCTATTAATATTTATATTAATTTATATTTGATTTAATATATCTCTCTATTATACAATAGTTGGATTTCCGTGTGGATGAGAAAAAGTTGCGTGAAGTGTTTCGTTTGGCCGGTAGGGTACTTTCCGTTGAGGTGAACCGGGACAAGGACGGAAAGAGTCGAGGACATGGACTAGTTGAATATGACCACCCTGTAGAGGCTGTTCAATCCATTTCAATGTTAAATGGACAACAATTGTACGAAAGAAAAATGCATGTAAAATTGGATGCTTTGGACACATTTGGAGATCTGGCTAAAAATAGACTTCCGGAGGGACTTCGGTCAATTGGGCTTGGTAGGGATATCTTATAGATAGGAGTATAGTGTTATATCTAACTAATATATCCAACTTTTATAGGTTTGGGTGCAAATGGGCAACCCCTCGTGGATATACCGAGAAATTTGCCTGGAAATACATCCAATCCACCACAAACTCCGTCAAATATTATATTGGGAACTACAAATCTCGCCCCGGGTAATTTTGGTAATACCCTCGCCAACACCATGTCCACAATCGGAGTAAATCAATTGGCTACACTTATGGCATCAGCTCAACAACAACAACAGCAGCAACAACCTACAATTGATCCATCAGTATTTGCTGGCATGGGACAATTGGCACACCTTGCAAATGCAGGAAATACAATAATCCCACAACAGCAACAACAACAGCAACCAGGACTTGGTTCCCTCATGTCCCAAAATACAACACCTTCTATTGGGCAACAACAAATGCAACAACCAAACGCTTTTCAAAGGTATCTCAAAATATTCATCAAATAATTTAAGTATATGGGCATTTTTATACTCTTGGGCAAATAATAATAATATTGATTATGAGCATATTTTTTATACTGGGACAACTCATGGGCAAATGAATACTCGTTTGAACTCCTGTTAAAAGTGGTCTTTGCCAACCCTGGAGCATGTACCAATTCTCTGTTTGTTTAATTCTGATGAAAAAACGCAAACTCTTCTCGTATTGGATAGGGGGTGGTTTGATTTTATTTGTCCAGAAGAGGTTTGTATTCCTCAAATTGGTCAGTTGTACAATAGTCTGAAATAGATTCACTTAATCTTTCGATGGAGGGAAATATATCAGGTGTTTTCGGTTTTTATTAAAAAAGATGCGGCTTGGAATTGAATAGAGCCCGTCGGAAAATCTCATTGGAATTTCTATTGATATATCTTTTCAATGATAGGGGTCGCTAAATACTTTTTGGTTTGTATTACTTAATGGACCCTATAGTTAAGGTATCGATTCGAAGCATTTTATTTTTACTCCTACATGCAAGAGACGCCTTGGACTAGATAATTTCTTTGAATTATCCAACCGTTTGATAACTCATCAAAAGTTGTCAATAGGTGGTGTGGCTAAATCGGATAGACGCGTTATTTTATGGCTATTTCTTCGATTCTTTTTCCCAGCACAAATCTTCAGCAGCCGAGCAACCCTCAAAATTATCGTAGCGACGACTCGTATGGATATTCTACCTCCGTTTATTCTACTCCAAGTCAGAATTACAACACAGCCTATCAAAGGGAAAAACAATTTGGGAATGGGCAAGGAATGGGAGCATCACAGTCAAATACTGTTATTGTTTCTAATGTAAATAAATCAATATTAATTTAAAATGAATTATTTAAAAAAATTTTAAATAACTTTTTTAGCTACCACCCTCCTGCACATGGTTCGGTTTTTCATTTGTTCAATTTTGCCCTCATATTTCAACATTTTAAAAAAAATATTTCAGGCAAACGCTAAAATCCAAATTCCGGGAATGCGGTGAGGTGGTTTTTGCGGAAATGCGGGACAAGAGCTCGGGAATTGTTCGTTTTTCGAACGAAAGGGATGCCGAGAGAGCCCTAAGTAAAATCTTTAAAATCTTTTAATTTTATTTAATTAAATTAAAATTAAAATCTATTTTCAGAAGTGTTTGATGGGTCCCGTTATGAAGGGAGGTCGATTGATGTCCGTTTTCTCTAAAAATTATTTCGGTAAGGGAATTTTTTCAAATTTTTTTTCTGTGGTTGATATTTTTTGGTTGATCGGTTCAGTCGGCAGAGGCGTTCCATTTGATGTGTACATTTTGTCCATTCGGCGTCAGACATTGAAATTCAACATTTGTTTCTTTTGGTTGGTTTTGAAAAATTTCATGTTTCCTTATACCTACATAGTTAAAAGGTTCCTTATAAGATTAAATAAAATAGAATGTAAAATATGTTTTAATTCAAACTGAAAATTATATCTTTTAGCTGTATATAATACATTAGTATTTGATAGTTGTTCCTTTATTTGATGGTTCCATTTCAAATGGTATTGTCGGTATTATTGATATTTCCTATTTACTGTCGGATGTATTACAATGGGATTATTTTTAAGGATTCTGTATTCTTTTTTCAATTGAAATAAAATTATTTCTTATTAAAATTTGTTGGATAAAAGGTATTGTTGTGAAATATATAAATTGGACTCGTGATGCAAAAATCAAATGATCAGCTTTGTAATGATACTTTGTTTTCAGTGATAATTTCCGGGTCTTTGACATTTATTAGGATGGATCCAGCGTTAGATATTGGAAATGGTCCGAGAGCCTTATCCCTTATCTTCCCTTATTATATCATCCCTTATTTTTGACGACCGTTTTCTTTAGGGTCATAGGATTCAGATCACAATGATTTTTTGTTTCCCGATTGATGCGTTATTAATGGTAAAGGTTTCAAGGGATTTTCGCAAGATACATTTTAAAAGGTCAATTTTCGGTATCCCAGCAGGGTTTTCCAAATTCTGTCCAATGACAAAAGTTTTCTACCACCCTGCAAGGTTTCGTTGGTCAATAGCCCAAATTCCGTAGTCTAAAATAAAGGGTAAGTTGGGAGGAAGTTTACCTGGGAGTATCCACTCTAAAAATAAGGTCTAAAAATTAAAATCCAAGAGATAAACCCAAAGGTCCCAAGGTCCAAATTCCCTCTATTTGATCTACCTACCACTAAGGATAAATGCATAAAATATAAAGGCAAAGAGGCTAAGGACGGTTTCTTTCCAATAAGCCCCGTAATCGGTAATCTACGGTAATCCTCAGCTGATATTTTTATATCTTTTGGTCTAGACTCTATGCAACATGCTCTTCCATACAGATAGATTCTCAGAACAC
The DNA here is from genome assembly GCA_036507255.1 of Megalothorax incertus. Classification (NCBI taxonomy): domain Eukaryota; kingdom Metazoa; phylum Arthropoda; class Collembola; order Neelipleona; family Neelidae; genus Megalothorax; species Megalothorax incertus. Next base: position 5,025 of record JAAZTK010001238.1, read on the forward strand.
ATTAAGTTCACAAGTTTGAATAATTCCTTAAAATTCAGCCATGAATTTTCAATCAATTTGCCAGTCAATGCCTAAATTGGTACGTTATTTTTATTTTATTTTTAATATATTTAATTCCCTATCTCTCGAAGGAATTACACGCTCATTTAAATGGGTCAATTTCCAAAAAAATGTTGGAAAAAATACAAAAAAATCATCCTATTTCGGAGGTGGTAGAAAGCATTGAAAAACAAGTCCCATGGTTGGATGAGTAGGTTTATTTTTAAAATATAAATTCCATCTTAAAAGCCAAAATCCGTAGATGTTTTCGTTCATTTGCAAAAATCCATGAAAGAATTCAAACTCCGGAGGATTTGTACCATGTCACTGTGCTTGTTATCGAGTCCTTCAAAGAGGATAATGTCTCTTACCTTGAGATAAGAACTACGCCAAAAGCTGTTAATAAAATACCTTCAAAGGAAGTGTATATGGATAGTGTTATTAAAGCTATCAAGTAATTATTTTTCCAAATTTTTTATTTTTAATTTAAAATAATATCAAAAAAATAGATATTCGATGTCAAAATTTGGAATTATTGTAAAACTTTTGGTTTCAATCGATCGAAAATTGGGAGCCAGAGAAGCCTCGGAAAATGTTGATTTGGCGTTGGATTGGCGTCGTAAATGTCCAGAGATTGTTGTTGGTCTCGATGTGAGTGGTCATCCGGAGTTTGGTATAGATTGGGTATTTCCGTTGCTGGAAAATACAAGAAAAGAATTAAAGATAAGTTTCCATTTACCAGAGGCAAGTATTCGAAGAGAGACACCTATTGCAAATATTTTAATATACCGATATGCAGGTGATAAATCCAATGGAAGCCAAAAAGATATTGTTATTTAAACCAGACAGGTAGGTATTACATATGTAGCTAGACAAAAAGATTGGTTAGTTTAGCATCATGTCTTGATACTCCTCAGGGTTGGCCATGGACAATATCTTCATCCAGAGCATTTTGGATCTGACGAATTGTGGCATTTGATTAAAACATTGAACATTCCGATGGGTAACTTACATAATAAATAAGCATTCTATAAGTTATTTTAAATTTACCTTTATTTAATCAGAAATTTGCATAACATCGAATCTAACCTCTCGAGTCGTTGCGGATCTTGAAGATCATTATGCAAAGTGGTTTTACGAGGAATCTCTACCATTTTGCATTTGTGTAAGCTTTAAAACGAATTAAAATTTCAAATAATCTTTAAATTTCCAATTTTTTAGACGGATGACTCTGGGGTTTTTGAGACCAGCCTCAGCCAAGAGTTTGTGAAGTTCTCCAAAATCACATCAATTTCTTCCGCAGAAGAATTTAAAAAAATCACACTGGAAAGCGTGGATTTTATTTTTGGAACGGAAGCTGAAAAAGTTTCTTTGAAAAAATTGATAAATGAATGGTGGGAAAATGTTTAAGGTTTTAAGCGAAATTGATTTATTTAAGAATTAATTAGGTACATTTATATTACATAGATTAATCACCATTCATTTTAAATACAGAAATTGTTTAGGAAATATCAGGCTATTTTTTGATACTAAAAGATTTCGAGATTTATATATATTCGAATTTAGACATGTATCACATCCATATTGGTACATCTATTTGCTCAGCTTTTCATGATTGATAAGTTTAAACTAGGACCATTTCAAACATGTTTTTTTCAAGAATAACTCTACAAAAATTAATATTCAGCGAAGTAATCAAATAGCTATAATTTACAATAAATATTTACTACCCCTTTTTCAGACATTTTAATTAGTAAATTATTAAAATTAGTCAGTCACTTTTGAATTATATTAATGAATCTACGTTGCTTTCTCGAGTGAATAAAATATTACAAAAGTGAAACTTTACCAAAAAAAATGGTCATAAATTTCAAATAAATTTAAGTATCACAAAAAGACAATATCTAACGCTTTTATAATGGCTACAATACAAAGTAAATGGTAGAAAATTTCAATGAAGTTTGATGTAATTTTCCAGAGTTTTTGGCAATTTCCCTGCAAAGGGTATGCCATGAGTAGAGATGGCCCTTGCAGAAAGGCATTTGAGGGTTATGTACGGCAATTACATCAATGAGCGAACTCAATGGTGCTCCTGCCAAGTCCTCAAATGTCTCTTTTGCATTGTTTGTCTCATCCAAATGAGCCCCAGACCTTACTAGGACTTGGACCAATTCAGGGGTAATTGACTTTGTTTTTGCTGCAGTCAAAAGTGGAGTATTTCCATCGACATTTCGCTCATTAACGTTTGCTCCAACACTCACAAGGAACTCTATCGTCTGTTAAATTTATTTTATTAAATATGGTAATTTGGAATGCATATGTAATACTGACCTTTGGGGAAGGAAATATTTTCATTGCAAATCGGCCCACGCTAGAGTTTTGTGAGGAAGCAATGTGAAGAAGGGTAGACCCTGAGGATCCTTTTAGGGTTTGCTTTAATTAATTCATAAGCAGTCTGAAAATATTTGAATTTAAAATTAAATGGCTTTGATTTAGTTTTATTTAGTTAACCTTTGAAAATTTAAAAGATTCCTCCGGTGTTTTTTGGACATGAAGAATTACAGTTAGAATTTGAAGGGTAATGACAAGGAGTCGATGAAAAGACACGACATCTCGATATTTTTCTTGCATTTTCAGCAGTAGATTTTGAGACACTTCGACCTTAATATTTTAAAAATTAATATAAAATTTAAATTCTTAAGATATTAGAAATATACCTCTCGAACAGCCTTCCAAAATATTACAAATGCATCCTCAAATCTCAGGTTCGGTAAAGGAAAAAAAGATGCATTTTTCTTGTCACCCTGCGAATATTTTTATTAATTTATATATATAAATATTTATTATTAATTTCAAAAATTTACCATCATAAACCAAAATAATTCAGCAAATGAGAGGAAAGAACCCTGGGTTAAAGGCGATAAGGGTTCCAGCATCCTCTGTTAACAAAAATATAGATATTACAAATTAGAAAAAATCTAATCCAAATCGGATCCTTTTAAATATTAACCTGCTGCATATTGAGTGCGTACAACCTGAAAATAATATTAATCGCAAATAAAATTGGATATTTCCAAAAAAACGTTTAAAATTTACCAGAGTGAAATACAACGATCAAATTGCCCTGCATCTGCATACACTGCTCCACGGTATCGTATATAATATGAAGTGTCAGGGTGCTATTGAAATTTCCATATTTAATTTTAAAAGTTTCAAAATGAGAAATTTGGGCAATTACCGCAGGTCCAAGGACTCTTTCTCGGATCATTAGCGCTTGCATTCGCATTTCATCTGGCGTTGTAATCAGTTCCTCCAAGTCATCATAATTGTCCACTTCCTTCCTTCCTTCGTAGACTGGTGAGGTCCTCTTGGGCTTTGGAAAAATCAAATTCTCTCCGTTGTAACGAAAATCCAATGCACGTTTCCAATATCTAAATAATACATTTAATTTATTAAATGAAAAACATTATCAAAAAAACAAAATACCTGTAAGATCCCAGCATGTCTTTTTTATTATCGACAAAGGTAGCTCCGAGTAATTCCAATGCATTTATTTTATCTGATATTGTCACTAATGATGGTAGGGTGATCAGGTATTCAACGATATTCGAATGGCTAATTTAAAAGATATTTAAAAATATTAAATAATTATATTAATAAATATAAAATTAAAATACCCAGCCACAGCAGCAGCTAAAAATGTTTCATATTTTATTTTTTTTAATGTTATTTGATTTATATAATCTTAAAGGTACCATAAAGGGGATTCATTCCATAAGCATCTACGTCGAATTTGGCTCCTTTTTGAAGAAGAAGCTTCATTATCGAAAGAGCACCAGACTCGGCACAATCCTTTAATTGAGACAAAGAGAATTAGATTTTATTTTATAAATAAATATTAAATAATCTTACATGAAGAGCTGTATTTGATTTAACACTTTTGCGATTAATATCTGCCCCCTAAAAACATTTGAAATATAATTAGAATTATTTAAATTTCTTTTATTTTTGTATATTCTTTGAAAATATTAGTACCATTTCAATCAAATATTTGGCAATATGATAATGGTTCTTATAGCTTGAAATATAATAAAATGAAAGTTAGGAACCAGTTTAATCAATGTAGTAATTCATAATCCATCAAAAAACATACCAGGCAATCATCAGCTAAAAATAAAAATATATAATTAAAATAAAATCCTCGCGAGTATATATTTGCAAATTCTTACAATTGTATGTCCATGTCGATTCGCCACCTCAATATCTGCACCGTTCGAAACAAGATATTTGACAATCTCCAAATGGCCATCAAAGCTTGCCGCCTTCATAACAAAATATTAAATTCCTGCTTAATTTTAATTTTTTTAAATTAAGAATTAAAAAAGCTTACCCGTAATGGTGTAGAATTTGTTTTTGTGGTTGAGTTGACCTTTGCTTTGTTTTGTACCTAAAGTTAATTCAGATAAATTGAATGAATTAATTACGAATAGTTGAAGTAGTATATAATATTGTAGTTTTATATTTACAAGTAATTTGACTATGTTTAAATGTCCAGAGGCGGCCGCACACCACTGTTCAAATAAAAGATGCATTTATTTCAAAATAGATTAAATTATATGCTTTTGATTGACAATTCTCACGAAATGCGTTTTTTATAAAGCAAATGCAATAAGGATTTGTGAATGTTTCATCATAATAGGATTTCTTTTGAGAGCTGTCAATCAAATATATTTTGTAAACTTACAAGTGGCGGAACTCCTTCAATCGTCTCTCCATCAAAAACAACTAAAGTAAAATATGAAAATTAAATTACAAAATTAAATAGTAATTACCTACATGACACCTGTAATTATGTATCATGCTATACAAACATGTAACAGAGTTGGATCTTTGGGATCATTTTGAGCCTATTCTAATAGATAAAATCTTATACGATATCGAATTGTTCCTGATCTATGTGATCAATCATTCACGAATCACAACTCGTTCAAATGCATTATTTATTATTCAGGTTTTTTCGCATTCATTAGTAGGTATTACTAAAATATCTTGGGTAGGTAAGCTATATTGCTATGTTCCTTATAGAGAAAGGACCTTGATTGAACAAAATTCTATAATTGGTATGCATTTCGCAAGCTTGATTCTATTTAAAGGGAATGCAAATCTGCTTTTTTCATGGCTGAGAAAAAAACCTCCAGCAGACTTAAAAAGCAATTTCCTGTCTTAACCCCAAAAATATCAAAGTCCATGTTCAATGAAATTCCTATAAAGTTTCAATATACAAAAGTAGTATGGCCCATTAGGTAACCATCTGATTAGAAATGCTACATTGGAATTTCAAACGTGAACTTGGAATATTCAAGTTTAAGTTTAGATATTTGAATTTCTAACCTCGCATTTAACAAATATTTAATTTGTTAATTAATCTCACCACGAAATTGAGAATGAAGGATTAAATATAAATTCAATCGAATCTAATTATTTTCTAAAAGGATCCTAATTCTCTTAATTAAATGCTTCTTACCGCTTCCAGCCAACTCCACATCGCATAAACATTTTGTTATCAAATATTCGGCGACCTCATAATGTCCATTCCTTGATGCAGCGATCAAAGGCGTTGCACCACCCGTCTTTGATGAGAGAAGTTGTATCTTTTCCGATTTTGGTTTGCTTTCAAGAGCATTCTAAAAAGTTAAATTTAAAACTTAAAATATCCTCCAAATATTCAAAGGTTAATTACGAGTTTAACTCTGAATTGTAGGTAAAAATCAAAGCCAAAACCCTTACCTTGAGTTGATGAATTTTTCCATGTGATGCAAATTCAAATATTTTTTGGTTTTCCATTCCGCATTTCTTTCCTCGAGAGTTTTAACAGAGCTTTTAAAAAATTGTTATTATTCGCTTGAGATTAGTTTCAAAGTTCAAATAATTCTGCGAACAACACCCGATGATCACTTTAGCACATAATAAATGCGAGGTTGGAAAGAGTACAAATCTTCTCACTGCACAGAGTAAAAACCAATGATGAGACTCGTAGGGGGTTTTTGGCAACAACTGATGGAAATTCCCCAAAAAATAATCCAAACACTTAAAAAAATCCGAAAAGTTGTTTACTCAGCCGGATATCCCTGGAATAAAGTAATTTAAAATTAGTTATTGAACTTGTTTTAAAAATATCCTTAATTTAATTCAAGTTGCACTCGATTCTTTTACCCTGGCCTAATCCAAAATGATTTTATTAACATTCGAGTCTCGAATCGAGACTCCCTCCTCAATAAATACGGATATTCAAAATAACCGATAAAGTTTTTAAAACAAATAAAACCAAACACTCCTTACTTTGGGCTTATCCTTAACTAAAGTTAGACAAAATGATAAATGTGATTGTTTTGTATGCGGTTTGAAGAATTCGAATTCGAAACGAGTTCAAAGCTCACATGGCTTTTCAGGCCCCAATGCCTTTGCCATGCACTTCAAATCGAGATATTTACGAAATCCCACAATGCCAAATTGTGAAATCGATGACCGACTAAAGGCATTATACCTACCTAGTAAGAAGAGAGAGAGACCAGACCCATAAGTGCTTATATAACCTTTACGCTCTCTGAAACAACTTGAATGCCAAGTGTAGAGACTTTCGCAACAAATTCAGGTTCAGCGAGATTTTGAAGATCATTATTAAATTTTATGCATGCACACAAATCTAATATATTTAAAGAATGCATGTTAATAATGTCAAAATTCATTAGAGTTATATTTACTGTATATCATAAAAATAATTTGGCCGAAACTCAATTACTCTCTGATATTCTATAATGCCTGTAGGTTTGGTATAGAAAAACAAGGATTTATCTCTTGAGTTCTAATTTTAAAACTTGGTTAAACAACTGGAAATATGATTATATTCTAATTTGCAAATATTAAATCCTCCAATCAATCACACTATTAAGAACCCACAAAGAATATATATTCTTGAGGCTTGGGACTACTGATATATGTAATTAATATTAATAGATACCCTTTAGTCTCTGGCTAATGATATGATATTTCAAAATAATTACTTTTTAAACACTTTTTCTTCACTTGCTGACTGTTTATCAAAACTTTAAAACAAAGATTCAATTGCAGAAATTTAGATTTAAAAACTTAACACTCGTGTGGCTAAATAATCAATTAAAAACAGCCTTAAAAACTCTATAAAATAATCTTTCGTTATTCAATTTCAAACAAAGAACTGTTCAACGTATTTTAATAAATTCTATCGTCGAGGAGGATTTCGTAAAACTGTTCTCTTTTAGGGCCACAAAATAATAAGGTCTGAAGAGAATCGCCTGCGTCGAGGTTTTGAAGGTCGTTTTGTTTTTAGCTCCTCTCACTTTGGCTTGGGCTTATTACTCACAAGCAGCCTATACTAGTAAGTAAGAGTCAGTTAAATGCATGTACTGAAAAAAGTATTATTAGTCAGAGGTACTTGCAAGTTGGTACTTTCTTTCTAATCTCAAATATCAGTAGAGTTTAACTCTAATCATTTTAAACACTTGAGAATTATAATCGATGCAAAAGACTATATGAGTATACCTACGAATTATATGGGAAATATATGCAATTGCACACCTTTAGCTACCTTATCTGCTTTGCTATTAACGATATGATCGGATCTGATGATGAACTGCTCTTTGTTCCTATTTTTGAATGATATTTTGAGATTCTTTTTTAAAAAGGAGTAAAAACACAAAGGATAATTCTTTCAAGCTATCTTCTACCAGAGATATTTAAAATCTTTAATGAGAGTTCAAAAACTTACTTGAAACTGATCCGTTGTTGATGAGCTCTTCTTTGTGTTTGTATTTTCGATGATTCCTCGGGAGTTGATGCCCTCAACAGTCTCGAACAGAGAGAGAAAGATCAGAATTGGCTTGAGTCCGAGGATTATTCAACATAAAATGAATGGCTCTCTTCCTCCTCAGCTCTGGATATCTATTGGATGATGATGGTGTGTGTGTTTATTTTGAATTCAGACGGGTCAGGAGGATTGACTCTTCTTCTTCTTCTGAAATTGTGTAATAATAAACCAATGATCTCTCTGCCAGGCTCGTAACAGATGCCACTTTGAGTTCTTTGTACTGGGCGTTCAGTGCTCCTTAATCTTTTGGCACCGGATCCAACTTCCGATAATAAAAAATTAAAATAGAAATAAATTATTACCACAATTATATAATTTTAGATTGCATTGGGAAAGATTAGGGTGTCTCAAAATAGAGCAAATTGCAAAGGCATTTAAAATTGAAATATATTATATATGTAATGAAAGAAAATTAATTTAAATACGGCCTATTTAACATTATTGGCTCATTTATAAACACATGTAAAAATACTATTTTTTAACAGCTACCTCAAAAGCAAGAATTACATCTGAAAATGACAATACTTGTTTAGGTATACTATATTAACCGATTAAAATTTAATCAGGGAATTGCCCAATTGCATTCACATCCTATGAAATACAACTTAACTGTACAATAACTTGCTTACAAGTTACAATTGCCAATTTCAAACCTATCGAATTCGAACTTCGAATCTACTAATTTTGTGAAATAGTACAAAGATACAAACTTTACCTGTATTGAATAAGTTCAAAATGCGATGTCCTCCAGTGCTGTTGACCCCGTTTAATTGACACAATCCGTCAGAAAAATGGAAAATGAAAACTGCAAAAATTGTGATTAAAAATATTGCGTAATTTTCAATTGAACTCAGGATTAGCTTAGCTCAGCAGTTTTTCATTCCAAAACACTCAACAAAACACCAAAGTCCATCTGGTGGAAATTCGGTGCCTTATCAAATCGTAGATGGCCGTATGGCCCTAAGCTTCATTAACTAACAATGCAATGCAATGGACATTTAAAAAATAACCATCAAGATCAATTAATTAAGTAAAATGGCCCATGTCAAAAAAACCTATAAATTAAGTGATACTCAACCAACCCATTTCTTATATTTAATTCCAACTTCAAAGTTGAGGATAAAATTATCAAAATTCGAGGTATGATTATTTTAGTCGACGCTTCCCCCGGATTAATATTAAGGTTTAGTGGGACCAATCCACAGTATCACTTCAGGCTTTGAAATGAAAGCATCTATTTCAAGTTATTCTGCCCGAATTTTGGATTTGTGAAATTCCTGGAGCAAAAGTATCGAAAGAATCATATAATTGTTGGGGAATTGACCCCCGTGAGGTTTCCTACACTTTTTTGGGTGGAGGTAGCCGGAAATTAATGTGTATATTTTTGTTTGGCCAAGGAAAAAGTGGGTTTTTTCGCCGCCGGCCTGCAAATTGTTTTAATTTCGGATTTGGAAGGTGTAAAGCTTAATTGAGTGATGTGAAACAGTGGATTTTGGGTTTTAATTTGATTGACACGAATTTGGTAGCCCTCAAAGACTTGAGAACACATTAATTATGTATCCGGCACCATCAAGACATCCTCCCTCAGGAGGGGTATGTAGCAAATCAATTTTAAATTATTGGTCAATGTTCATTAAATATTTATAAATGTCACAATTCTTAATTGATCCATTTAACGTTTAATTTGGCTAGTACATAGCCATAAATAGCCACTTTATTTAATATTTTATCCGGTTAAATTGACATATTTTTCTAATTATGTTTGTTTTGTTTCTTTTTTGACAGGGACCACCTTCTGGAGGACCTTTAAAATTCACAATAGTCGAGACTTTGGAACGTATTAAAGAAGAGTTTAATTTCCTGTCACAGT
>JAAZTK010001239.1:0-14835 GCA_036507255.1 Megalothorax incertus
TAAATGCTAATTCACGCTTCACGTGGTCTCCTCTTTTGTTCCACCACAACACGTCATAATCTCTTACTTTTCAAATGGACAACTCCTGCAATCAAAATTCAATTTGACTCGGCTCGGGTTGGCAGACCTCCGAGGAGGAGCATCTGTTTTTTCAAATGAGATATTTATACTTGCATTGACTTTTTGGATTTTGATCAAATCATCATCCTCGTTCTCTCTCTTAACATTCATTATCTCATCCAATTTCTGTAGACCTCAATTGCAATTGGATTGAATAAAAGAGCTTGAAATAAAGAAATCTAGTGATTGCAACTCGCGGGTAATTCGAGGAACAGAGCCAAATCTCTGAACTCGAATGCAACCAAACTTTTGTCTATAAACTTTGGATCGGGAGTAGTTTCGGTTGGAAAGAGTTGGAGAGCACCCCAAAAGATGCAATTAGGATGCCAGCTCTAATTAGAAAAGACTTGTAGACGTTGGCGTGAACTTAATATTTATGGGATGAAAAGTTTGGGTCTCGAGAACACGTACAATACTGTGTGCTCCCAGGATGAGGAAAACTTTTTCCCTCCTGTGGTTCGCACTATCTTTGCCATACAGAAATAGTAGGATGAATAAGGAACCCTTCCTCCCTCCTCCTCCTACTACTACAATACTCTCAAATCTATCTGTTTTACCATTATTTTATAAAAGATACGCCGACCCTGCACGGCTCCAATCTAATATCTCTCCCTTTATATAGGCCGATAGAACTACTACCAAAAAACGAACAAGGCAATTTCAAATGAAAGAAAACTTCACTTTTGTTTACTTCTTTGGCTCTATCTTGGCTCCTCCCAGGAGAATTGGAAGCTTGGTTTGAAACTTTCCCTCAAACGTTTTCTTACTTTCTTTCATTTCCTGGTGAAAAAGCGTATCAGTGCAGTGGTAGATATATTTCTGCGTGACAGAAAAAGGCATTCTTTTACAAGACCAAAAAAAATAAATATCACAGGATATGAAATTGATTAATGCAATAATTTAGGATTCTAAAAATTCCAGGAGCATTTTTAAATGCCTATTGAGAATTTACATATGAAATATCCAATAGGAATTTTTAAAGATACAAGAATGTGCACATGGTTAAACTACTCATCATAAGAGGAGCATGTATCCTATCCAATAGTATGGGAATATAAATTTAAGTATCCTCCTCAAGAGAGGAGAATAAGTAGGAATTTCTTTGAGTGCTTGGGAATGAGCATTGCTCAAAGCTACTCAGGATCAGTACTACCCAACATAAAATATATAAACTTAAAAGATGAGAGAATTCCAATCCTCAAAACAGCTACAAAAGGTTAACGAGATTTGGTATTTTAACTCTCATTCTCATCTCCACTAATATCAAGAGCTAACTATCTTTGAGAGTTGGGAGGGAAGAGGAGGAGGAGAAGAGCGAGTGAGTACTCGAAGAAGACGATGAAACCAAAAGGAAAAAAAGGGTCACAAAAAATCTCTCGAACAGAGAATAGCTAGCTCATTTCAGCTTGCTTCCATAAAGGTATAGCTAGGTTTATATGTACTCTGTGGTTGCTGGGTCCAATTGTTCTCCAGCCTCTGGCGATTTTTTCGAAAAATCTCATTAACGCTCTGAACTTAATTGCAATCAACTCTTGAAACGCAACACTTGCTCATCTTGCTCATTTCTCTGTCGGCGGATCGAGGTACACCAAAGAGAGTTCACTTTTTGGCTTGCTCAAAAATACTCGAACACAATCTCAAGTACCCTCCGTAAGCTCATCGGACAAGTAAAAAGCAATCATCTTCAAGGTAAATCCCTATATACTACTACGAGCCACGAAATAATGCTCATGTTAAATGCATTAAGTGTTTGTTCCTCCAGAAGATGCAAGAACCGCAAAAGAGCAAATGCGAACCCATTTCCCATTTGCTTACACCTCTCTTCCTCGCGAAGCAATATAAATAAAATTCTACTCGTGTTTGTGCAATGTAACTAACTCGAGAGTTGTAAAGGCACAAAGGCATTTCCCCATTCTCGACTCGATTCCTCTATGGTGTTGTAAATCAAGGGAATTGTCACGATGTCGGGATCGAAAGACCAGAGGAGCTCACCTGTAAATTGGAATTGGAATTCAGTTCAGTTGGAAGGAGTTCCTCTCTTAACCCTTTCCCCCCGAGTGTGTGTACAAAGATAATATAATATTCTATGCAATTTCTTGCCATCCAACCGAGCGGGAGCTCGCAAGGTTTAAGCTTTCCTTATTTTGCCGATTGGTACGGGGCTCATCGGAGCGTTCTCTCCGATGCTTAAATTTCCCTCGAATCCAATTATACGGAAATCGCCTTCTCTTCCATCCAATCAAGCATCCATCCTATATGCGAACACACTGTGTAGGTATTTGCGACACTGGATCCTTCGTGCACCGTGTTTTTCATCTTCTCGCTCCTGGCTCTGACGATCGAACGACCCTAAATCGCCTTTCTCCATTTTCTCTGACTTTCCAAAAACACCATCATCCATCTATCTTACCTTACCTCCCCCTCCTCCCCCTTATTCCTCCCCTCCCCGGCTTCCTCCTCAAGTCTTGAACCGAAAACCCAAAACGGGGAGTGAGACGAGCCGAGACGAGACGGGACTGAATTCATCCCGGGTATTACTCGATAGGAAGCAAAGTACTTAGACTCCCGGTTTCTCCTCCTCCTTCCTTTCTATTAAATTACCTTCGTCCCAATATCTGTTCAATGTTTCTTACTAGAACTATTAAATAATTTCCTTTTTCCGATGCTAACATTTTTAACAGTTACCAAATATTAGAACCTATGCGCAAAATGGAGTTATTTAATCATAAATGTTGTAATTTAGATCTGTACCTAATTCATTATATTAAAACTCCCCCAACCTGTATCAGTATACCAATTTACAATGACATTAGGTCTATCTGAATAGGCTGAGGACAAGTCTGTTGATTAGAGTCGAGGGTAATTGCATAAGGAGAAGAAAACTCGTCTTAAGATTCAAAAGAGAAGAGATGTGAATAAATTGGGAATGGGGAACAAAAGAGTCTTTTACATCGTTCCTCCTTCAGGGAGAATCATATCAGTCTCCATTTAAAACTTTTATCGTTAATGAGAAAAACTTTCTCGTTTATGTTTCTCTCTTCTCTCCTGAAACGCCTCTCTGTTTTTTCCACTCCTCATTATATTTACTTTGTTCATTGCATTTCCCTATCTCCTTTTTTATGAATCTTCCAAAAGGAAAAGACTTGGAACAAGAAAGAAAACTTTTCTTCCGCCGACCGACTCTTCTTCGTAACAATGGCCTTATCATTCGAATCTTCTCCATGAAACCCATTAGAGAATTGTACAGATATTGCAATCGTCCCTTTTCCTCTTCTCCCGAACAAGAACAATGAGGCTCTTGAGGAGGAGGATGGAGGGCGGGACAAACAAGTCACCAACAAATTCGATTTTATATTTGAGGAATTAAATAGATGGCCTATTCAATCTGCTTGTTTAACATTCAAATGAGCTGCTCCAAAGAAGAAAACATGGGATATTTAGAAAATGGGATTTTTTCCTTTGATTCCTGATCTCTCTTATGTATCACACCGATGAATGACATGAGCTGGTTGGCTAAAATTCGGCTCGGCTAGTTATACAGCTATCTTAAGATAAACAAAGTCCACTCCTTTAGTCTCCTTTTAACTTAAGGCAGCATATAATCCTCAAGCTCCAATAAGAGTACATGTTTCTCGTTCATGGGATTAGCCTTGGGAGGGAAAGAGTGGCTGTTTTGATATCTGTAATGCATCTGACTGTTTACATGAAGCGGACATTCTGGAGGAACCAAGAGGGAGAAAGGGTCAACAAGATAAAGGGCTCGATATAAGCTTTTCCTATAGTTGAAAAATTATGAGTATCATATTAGCTTAGATAACTTATAGAGGAAAGGGAAGGGAGATGTAAGCATTTCTAATGAGAAAAAGCAGACTTTATGTTAGCACTCAATTAATCTCTGACGCCTCCTCTCCCTCAGTTTCTATTAGTTTTAGGCTTCAAAGGCCGGAGCAAAACATGAGCCTCAAAGAGTCATGCCAAAATCTCGAAACAGGCCATGTATCAACATCATGGAATATTATCGTACTCCAGTGTAGTACCATGATACCTGTGCACACAAAGTGAAAGGCCTTTGAAAAGTGTCCTGTCAACTCAAGGAGTGCGCGCCACTTGAAGTTGGGGACAGGCTTGTCAATCTTTATTTAACTAGTTGACAGCCCTTTAAAGCTTACGAGTAAGCCAAGTAGTAAAAAGGGATAGTATTTATTGTGTTTAATGTGCTGAACTGGAGTTAGTATCAAAAGGATTGCAATATTGTGTCAGGTCAGGGGGCTCTATCTCCCTCTTGTTTGGGAAAACTGCCTATAAAGCATGATAATAAAAGTATGAATGGATTTACTGTACGCTTCTAATAAATGGCCGTCATAAAAGCAGTGGGACTAGTCGTATTTAGTGTGTGTGAGGGGGATTGAGATCTTTCTTTATAATGGTAGGCTCAAATCTTGTAATATAAAGATTCGGGAGCCCCAAGTTCATAAGTTAGATGACGACAGCTCAGAGTTCGGTGGTAATAGATTGCGAAAAAACTCGCGTTTTACACCACCTAATTTATGGACAAAAGGGAGAGAGCGTGTAATGAAATAAAGAATGATCAGGCCATATGTTAGAGAAGCAACAAGCAGTTGACTGCGAGACATTTCCAGCAGCCACCTCCTCGCCTTTCCTATATCTACAGTAGGTATGTCGTACTTGTAATAATATTTTTCTACTGATATTCGCCCCAAAAATCGCATTCTAAAATCTCAAGGTCTCGACTATTGATTGGGATATCCTCATCTCTTTTACGAGTATAATGGTTGTAAATATTATGCATCCAGACTAAACTTCTTGGCTACTCCTTCAACCTTTGCACACACACTTTGGAGCATTTATTTTATTTTGGAGGCAATAAAAAAGCAATGGCCTAGCGCCTCTCTTGACTCGCTCTCTCGACTCATTCCTTCACCTGCTAATAATTCCTGTTATATAATCCTCCGATATACTACATAGACATTTTTATTACTACTACTCTTAAGCTCAAAAACGGCCGGCCGGCAAAATTGCACTAGTAAAGTTCAACCCTTGTGCCTTTTAAATAACATAATCCAAGCCGCTTTTTAACTTATGGCGGCTCACTCCTGTTTTTTCAACCCTCCCTAAAATAACTCCAAATGTTAATGCCCCTCTCGCTGCACAATGCAACAATAATTTACCTGATAACCTGCCCTCATACATATGTTGCTCACTGTCTAATTAATGCTCGGGTATTTGTCATAATTAGGGGTTGAGCAATGGAAATCATCGCATGTGAAGCAGAAGCCCTAAACCCGCAGATCCGTCCCCATTGCCGTTGCGTGCATCTTCCTCTTAAAATCCAAAATGAGGAGAATCAACCCCTCAAAGCTTTGAATAGGGCATGAATAAGTTCAGTCCGTATACGAGTAGTTTGCTAAATGTTTGATAATCGGACGGAATTGAGCCCCGAATGGTCACTTTGCTCTGGATTATGGCCCATCCAAATCCCATAAGCGCATTTCCATCTTGCACTTACTCCTCCACCTCCAACAATTGCAAATAGGATCCAACCAACTCGTAAAATACTTTGTAAATATCTATGCAAAGACTCACTTTGACAAATCGCGTACATGCTCACTTTTTGAAGAGCTGTCGATGTAAAATCCTCTTAATAAATTAAATCTCTCTTCGTTCGAGAAAAAGGGAAGCCGACACGCGGACGGCTTAGTCAAGACAAAGACACATTTTAAAATGTCAAATCTTTGGGAGGAAGCGGGGAGAGCTTCTTAAGAATCTTAAGACTTTAATCATGCAGAGAGAAAGAAAGAAAGAGGCGGCTTTGCATGACTGTTTTAAGTCGACCCAACCCTTAAAGAGATCTCAGATTCTTTGGATCTGCCTAATCTTGCCAGAGACGGAGTGCATTATGATGCTTTGAAAGCAATGAGCCATGTAGAGTGGGTGTATATGTAGCATCGGAGATTCGAAAAAGTTTTCAAAGATGTCAAAAATGAACCACAAGTGATGTTGCAGAGTTTCGGGGGAACCACAAGATAAATAAACAGGGAGAATAAAATCAGGAGCGGGGAGGCGGGGAATCTCACAGAGGATTCATCCTATGAGAGAAGCTAAGCTATACATACACACAAAAGTATAAATACTCAACCACAGGCTCATCCTCAAGAGAGTTGTTTTCCAAAGTTCTGTTCTTTAATCCCATGTATTTCATTAGCTTTGACTATATCGCATAAATATACTAGCTGACTTGCAATTCGAAAATCTCACGAAGGATCTCTTCCAGCTCATACAGTGTGATCTCTGTGATTCAGTCAAAAATTATCTAATTTTTTCCTCAAGTTCTACACTCGAGATCTGACATGCTTTTCGTGGCTGAGGATGAGATGTAATAGGGGGGAATGGCTTAATCTCTCAAAATATGTAAAAGATGCTAGACTCTCAAGAGAGATATGGAGGCCGAACACTCCTCCTCCTCCTCCTACTCCCTTGAGAATCTTAAATGCCAAAATATTTCCTACTAAATCTATACAAATGGCAAATCCAACATAGCACTCCGTATTACTGGTGGTTTCAAGTCCTAATATATTATTTATTATTGAAATTAACTCATTCAATTTCAAATTTCTCAAAGCATTAGCTTCATCTTTTTCGAGATGGCCTACATGAGTTGTGATCACATTTTAGATGGGGAGACGATTTCTGCTCTTTCAGCTGAAAACTTGAAGATTTAGCTTTGTAAGCAGATTTACGGGGATATCTTTAAGGGGGGAAACTTGGGGAGAAAGATTCCTCAGCAGCTCAACAGCTCTGACCTTTCAACCCTTGCATAACTTGTCAACTGGCCATAGACATAACATTCCAGACTGACAGGGACATGACTTTGCGATCCATATACCGGGTGTAATAGGAAATCTAAATGGATTGTAACAGTTACTGTTTGCATAAGCCATAAGGGTATGTAGTATAAAGAGAATGCAGTCCGGGGATTTCTCTCGTCAAGACATTATCGTTATATCGAGGTGTCTAACTCGGTGCTGGGTAGAAACATGACAGGAAGAAGACATCGGATGATTCGGCAGAATGGCAAATTCAACTTTACGATACGACCTCCTCCGTGGAAGAAAGTTGTCGACAAAGATTGAGCTCATGTCACCACCCCGTTCAGAAGCCGTAGCATTACGAATTATGTGGCTCTTTGATATTATTTACAAAGTTAACTCTCTGAAAGGAATCTTGGTGTGTATGAATTTCAGTGTAAACCTGAGCCCAAAATAGATAGAAAAATTGTACAAACCTGATTCAGAGATATTATCCGTCGAGTGCTGAGAGTTTGGGGCATGACTTAAAGGGCCTGGGGTTCCTCCCGAAATGGGGGATCTAGCATCCGAGTGAGCATCGCCAAATGTAGATGAGGGGGGTCTCTGTTACAATCAAGAAAAAAATTTTGAATTAGACATTTATTAAATGATTTTTATTTGAATTTAAGCAAGCATTGGGACATTGTGATTTTAGTTTTATTTTTAGTTTAAGTTTAGCAAATTTATTTTAGGAATTTCTCCATTTAACTCTCGAGCTCCGATGATCTTACTTTTTGCTGAGCAAAGCATAAAGGGTTCCTTTCAAAATCTCTAGTCGAGAATAATGATGTAACCAGATATATGTGTAGGTAAGAGAGTATCCCACTAATGCATTGAGGAAAGTTTGAGATGCAAACTTTTGAATTCATTTGTGGAAGGGAGCAATGCCAAGTTCAGATGAGCCGTAAATCATTCGCTATCATTCTTCTCTCNATTGAGGAAAGTTTGAGATGCAAACTTTTGAATTCATTTGTGGAAGGGAGCAATGCCAAGTTCAGATGAGCCGTAAATCATTCGCTATCATTCTTCTCTCTCTCGCTGCTCCGGCCTCCCTCAAATTGTAATGATACGAGCGAATTTATACTATATTCCCATGAGCTAAAGGAGCATGGTGTACGATATATATTCGAAAAGTAGGCGGTACGTCTTTCTGTAGATCCGTGCAATCAATGTTGATCTGATACAGAGATGGAAATGAAGAAAAGTCTCCAAAATTGAATGCAGTTCCACCCTTAACTCTCTCGTTCGGATTCAAATGTACTCTCGACGAGAAGTGGTGCTGATAACCCTCATCTCCCCCATCTCCTCTCGTCGTCGACACCATCTAATTTCCTCTATCCAGTGAAAGAGTCAAAGATCTGCTGGCCCATAAAAAAGAAATGGAAAATCTATTTCATTCCCCATTAAACTGACTCATCAGCCCTTTGGAATTATCAAATCTATCCCATTAACCATTGTTTTCCCTCCTCATCAGTCCTCCTCGAACGACTTAAAAGAACTCGAGCACTTTTTTTCCTTCCCATTACTTTTTAAGCTATTTTAAGTAGGGTTGTTTCAATTTGTAAACTCATTGCATTAGCATTACGAGAGGAAACACGGCCGCCCTTTCAGCAAATCCTCATAAAATGAAATCTTCATCCCATTCCTAAGAGTGCTAAGGATAATCCTTATTATGGAGACAATTAACTCGACTTTAAAGGAAGCCCTAAAAGGAGATGGGGGAGTGAGTAGAGTGTCGCGTTTATTTCTTTTCCCTCTTTTGAATACCATTACTCCACAGTTCTGGACTGTTGAGCCTCTTATTAGAGAAAGAGAGAGCAATCACAAAAGTTTAATTATGTTATTCCTGAGCATGCCAAATTTCGGGGAAAACCCATTAAATGGGAGCCCCCGTCAAAACCTAGTCATCTCTCCGGGTGTTAATCCTAGAAACACTTGGGAGACCGTACCTGAGGGTGAGCATAGTAAAGAGAATATGCGTAATACAATACTAACTAAACTAAACTCATTCCAGATTTAAAGAACCTACTGCAATCTTCTTGAGAATCGACTCAATTCAATCTGTGAATGCTTGACAAAGCAATTAGCCTGCCGATTCAAAATATTAGCGTTTAATTTCCTCTTACTACTAATTAAGCTACTCTTTCTGCATTGCAAAATCTCATTTCAAAAACCCTTTAAAATCCAATTGTATTTATCCTTCAATTATCCACCAAAAGTTTATTTTAGATTTAGCTTGAAGAAGCAAGTCTTAAATATTCCCTCCGCTCTCTTCTCAGATCTCAGCCACTAAAAGTCAACCCGGAATGGGAAACACATTGAAATCCAGCTCTAAATACCCTCTTGGAAATGGGGAGGCGGGGAAGACTCGGCGGAATTGCCTCTTCTCCTCATCATTTGAAAAGCATTGAGGAGAGTCCTACAATGTTAGAAAGCTCCGGGTTTTATGCACCTTCCCGTCAATCCGATGACCCGAAAATCGTCCATTACTCCCCGCGGAAGACATTTACGACAACCAGCCCGTCACTCCTTAGCACTAAAATGACATTCTACATCGGGGTCTGATTTTAAATGCGGATCCCCCAAGCTCTCACTCGGAATAGAACAAATTTGAAGCTACGAAAATAGCTCCTGACCATCTTAGCAGCTCCCTCCTTTCTGTGTACAAATTACATTAGAGCCTTAAGCTTTTGGCTTCCATTTTATGACTGCTTTAGTTTAACTCTTGAAAAACTCTACATTGTCCCAGGGACACAAGTCTTGCAAACTTCCCCCATTGGTTTCCTTTCTAAATTTCCCGAGGAGCAAAAAGTGTGCTCGAAGAGTTTGGCAACTACTGTTAAATTGGCCTTGACCAGTAAGTATCGGATGTCCGGGTACTAAATACGACGTGATGATTGAAATCTCTGGGCCAAGAAAGATATTTGCACTTCCAGTCTGGCCATCTCATATTCCTCAATGTATTTGGGGAATCAGCAGGGATCTTTCCTTTCTGCTTTTCGTCCAGATCAGATTTCTTCTCGAATCCATCTCTAAATAACTCCATCTTAAGTTCTTATCTCCCTTTCCCCTACCCATTCCTTGGAATGGCTTTATCGACAAGAGCAAATGACCAGTGGAAAGAAGCTCGACTCGGCTAAAATTTGCAATTCAAAGGCCACTCTCTTCCTGCATTTAAATTGTAAATCTTGGAAGGAAAGGGGGGAATATTTCCTTGTGTGCAGATTTCTCTGAATTTGAGTAGATTGAAACTTTTTATCATGTTAAGTTCCAAAGCTCGGGTTATTTCAGGCTACTTTGTAAGGGCAAGCCTCATGAATAGATTGTCGAGTTGAGTTGGAGCCAGTGGAGTAATACAGAGAGAGTGAGGGAGGGAAACGGAAAGGACGGGAGGAAGAGGAAGAAGTGCACAATAATGGCCTTCCTTTAGTTTGGGCTTTCTTGGATCCGGATTATGATGATGAAGCATTTGAATCTAATGTAAGGATCCGCCCTCAACTTACATCATACCGACATTATACGGGTTCGCAGAAGGTCTTAGGGGAAATATCGATTGTACACGAGTAGTACAATTCTTAATAACTTAATGTACTAACGTACTATATACGTATATAATATCAGTATATGCTGCATCATTCCCTACTCCTCCTCATTATCTTTTGAAGAATTATATTCCAAATTAAAACACGTGGCAAAAACTTTCAGGGACTGAAAAAGAGCAGCAATGGCCCATTATCGCCCTCGAAAAGAGCATCGATTTTTTCCCACCAAATTCAATTGAATTCAATGCAATAATTTCTCTTTCGCTCTCACTCGGACTCGGCCTCTACTACATTATATTATGCTCCTAAAGAGGATATGGATTTATTCCATGTATTAGTAATTTGAGCTTGAGCCGAAGCCCGAGCTCAATGCCAATTCAATGGAAGCTAGAGTAAGTAGCGTTAATCAATGCATTGAATTTGGTTTTGAGGGGGATGAATTGGAGAGGGGAGGGAAAAAAGCGTCCAAAGAACTCATCGTCACTTGAAATGCGTTCGAAGGATGCATATATATTGTAGTACAATATAAGGCCGAACTATCATTATCATCATCATCGTCAGTCGGATGTTGTTCGCCTCGTGTCCGCATTGTGCGGGAGAGGAACCAAGCGGAGGAGGAGGAAGAGATGAGAACAAAAAAGTAAGAGCTCGGGAGACCAAGACAAAAGATGCGATTGGATTAAAAGGGCCGGGTTTTAAAAGCCCCGGAATGAATTAGGCCGGGGAAACCCAGGGCCGGAATCTGAGACCAGTCCAATTTGCTTCCATCATTTCATTGCGAAAATTCAATCAATCGATCCTCAAGCTCTAATAGCTCCTCGGAATGAATTCTCATTAGGTGAACTTGGCACTCTAAAAGCTTTCCAAGTTCTTGAGCCAAAGAGAACATCATCAAAAGTCCCCAAGATCTCCGTAGCATGGTAGTACCACCCAAGAATTGAGTTGAGTGGAGCAATTGCCAAAGTGTAAATCGAATCACCTCACTTGTCACAGATGATTTGTTCACATTAGCTCATTAACGGTCCCCAAAAAGCTAAAATCAAGACCGGGAAACACTAGGAATTTTTCAGATCTCACCGAAAATTTGATTTCCTCCCCTCCCCCGTTTCTTTTTTATTCTCTCCTCACTCACTCTACCACCCCATCTTAAATTGAATCAATCTTGATAAAATCCACTTTGAATCTCTTAGTATTCTTCCTAATACGCAGTTAATGCTCCCCAAATGGAGTATACCGTAGAATAATAATAGGAGCTAAATCGGGATTCGGGATAAGCTTCAGCCTAGTCCAAGTAATGCACTTCTAATTTGATTGGAATTAATTCATTTTCAATTTTGAGTGAATTCCTTCACTCCTTTATTAATAAATAAATTATAAATTCATCGTAAGATCATGAATTTGTTTAAAAGCTTGAAAAACTTCCTAATCAATGCTGATCAGGGTGAGTGGAAATTTTTAAATCTGATGAGATAATGCCCAGAATTAAAAACTCTATTACAGATACAAGATATTCTCTAGATGAAAAGAGAAGAGAAATTCCTGACTCTTATTATTCCTTACTGGCGGCAAGCAGTCTTCTTCCTCTTGACCTTTAATCAAACCTGAGCATCTCCGATATCTTAAATTGGC
This sequence comes from Megalothorax incertus, assembly GCA_036507255.1. Lineage (NCBI taxonomy): Eukaryota > Metazoa > Arthropoda > Collembola > Neelipleona > Neelidae > Megalothorax > Megalothorax incertus. The sequence goes on from JAAZTK010001239.1 coordinate 12,158, forward strand.
CCTATACTTGTAGTATATCAAGATAATATTAAAAGAGGATGCATTTTATATCAGAAATACCATCATAAATGTGTAGTTGTACAAAGATTGTGTAAAGGGAAGCCTCCAAATTATAGGATAGAACAGCAGGAGAATACAGTATCCTTAAAGGTATCCTCAATTTGAAACCCCCAAATTACAACACTTCCTAATAAATACAGGTACTACTACGTTTAGATGAGAAGCATATCCGTATATGCAGGCTTCTTCATTTAAAGAATCCTCTATAATAAAGGTATTCCAAGGAGGGTTCGTGTTACTTTTATCAAAGCTCTCATAAATGCAATAAAGATTATTCAGTTAGCTCTCTTATATATGTATTGCATTAGAATGCATTTGTACACTTTTGCTTGACTTTTAATTTCCTTAAACTTTATACTACTCCCTATAGGCAATCACCCCACGTCCTCTACGGCTATGGGCAATCCTCTAATTGAGAGAGCAATATAGACAAATTGAAAATTGCTTGTAAATTATTGAGTACTCGATGTCATTTGGGAAGATACCTATGCGTAGTGTAAGTAGGTAATTGAATTATCTGTAAATAAAAAAAGTTCAGGGTAATTCTGGGGAAATTTGGCTCGGGTAATTACAGTTCTTTGAGAGAACAATGGTTTGAAAATTATAACAATTTTCTTGGTTAATTCGAGCCTTTTTGTGTCTCGACACTTCTCCCATCAGCCTCAATCTCCATACATGAATATGCGAGGCTGTGGTTAACAAGTATGAGCACCCATACTAACTACTGTATGCTCTAGGGGACTATTGTCATTCCATGACATTTCCAAAAGCTTCCATGCTACTTTTCCATTGTATTCACTCACTCAGTGGTCGTCAATGGGAGCATAAAAATAGAATAAAGAGGCGGAGGAGGCGGAGGAACATGTGTAAAATGAATATATATCTGAATCTATCTCTTTTTATGCATAGAAGCTCTTGAATAATAGAAAAGGAGGATGTTGTAAGTACTGAGAAAGGGATTCAGGAGGATTTTATTATTATTATTTCTCTCAGAGGAGGAGGACATGGAAATCCTTGTAAAATTCATATAAACACATTAAGGAGGCGAACGTGTGTGGCATTCACAATCAGTTAATCGGACCCGGATGATCCCAAGCCGAGAATCAATATGCATTACATCACAATAATCAATGTGATGGGAATAATTTCGTCCCCCCACAGAATAAGAAGAATGCCAGAGTACTCGTACTAATCAAAACACTGAGGAGGAGCATATCCAATAGGAAACATTTGAAAATATTAATTAAAATCTACATTCCCTCAATTACAAAAGTTGCTCTTTTTGCACACATAAATTCCAATTTAGCACTAGCCATCTTTCATCCCGAGACCCCGAGTTTCAAGGGAGGCTCACAGTGGAGCAAGCCAAAAGTCGCCCAGGGAGATGAAGCCTAGGGTGTATAAAATAAGAGACCCCCTCCCCCTCTACACCATCTCGTTCATTCCAACCAAGGGAAGGGGGAGAGAATGAGCCCTTGAATGAGATATGACCATTTGTTTCATGTCACCCTATAAATTATCAGGGTCGAGAACCGCAAAGAGATGTAGTAGGGGAACTGCGGGTATGTTGGAACGGCGGGTATGTTGGAACACCGCTATTTCTCGCGTTATACGTTTTCCAAAAAAATTTCAAAAATGTGATTCGAGTCAAAATAGTTATCAAAATAGTTAAAATAGTTAATTATGCACGAATTTAATTAAAATTTGAAAACGTATTACGCGAGAAATAGCGGTGTTCCAACATACCCGCCGTTCCAACATACCCGCAGTTCCCCTACCCTCGCGTCGTGTACTCGCACCTCGCCCTATGCTCTGCCATCACCTCTGTATAATTTATTTTATTACTTAATGACTCCCGCTATAGAGTAAAAATTAGGAGGATTTTGTCAAGCCATATTTCAAAGAGTACTTAAGGAGGAGTCCTAGTGTGTGTGTGAGGGAGCTCCCCAAATGCATTATTATATCGCATTAAATCACATGCATATGCGTTCCCCCACCGCGACCTTAAGACAGATAGGGTTACTTAATTACTGAATCTCCACAAAGAGTAATGTATACTTGTGGGAGTTTCACAATTATTTTAATGAGACTCGGCTCAGTTCCTTGCAGAGTTTTTAAGAAGACTATCTAACGATGAATCTAATCTTTTGGGAGAAAGGGGTGGGTGCCGCAGCTCAGATGATTATTCGGGAGATGAAAAGAGCGACTGGAATCATAAATCATTGCGACAAATTTAATTAGCAACAATGTTCGGGGCCCTATACTATTTAGATTGGACTCCCGGAATCGGATCAGAGAGAAATGAAAGAAGGACCTGTGACTTCACCCCGCCTATTCCGATATCTAGGCCCCGAGATCTGAATCTCAAATAATTTTACATTCCATTCCTAGCACGGATATGACTCGGAGAATTCAATGAAACTCCCCTCCTCCGCTAAAATCCTCTAGAGGATTTCAAACTTTCACCCCACCCCAGTTTAGTCTGGCATGCAAACAAACTCTAAATACCTCCAGACTCTCTTTGAAGAAGTCGAGTTGAACCCTTTTCCTTTTTAAATCCTAACCCAAAGCCAAAGTAGAGCCCGTTTCACTCATTCTCTTTCTTCAGAGTATATATC
>JAAZTK010001240.1:0-14822 GCA_036507255.1 Megalothorax incertus
CCAAAACCACCAGCACCTTTCCCTTTGCCCCTTCGAGGATTTGAGTTGGATGTGAAAACAGAGATTGTAGACTCTGAGAGTGCGGATTATATTCTACAAAATAATTGCACATTCTTGGTGAGTTTCCTTAATTATATGAGTAGTGCCACTAGTCCCGCGATAGTAGGTAGAGTGCTGTTTAAAGAAGTAATCCTCTAGTTCTACCTATAATACTATTCTATGATTACCCGAGATCAATTCTGTAGGATGAGAATAATCCTATTGTTCAAAATTCCCATTAATCCTTATCTTGGCTAATACTCTTTAACAATCCTTGCAGTATTCCTATCTAGGATTTATAGAATTTAGATATAGAGTATACCTATGAATATCCGTATATTATAGTACCTAGTAGTAGGTAATACTATTACATTGGGTATGCGTTAACTATAATTCCAAATGTTTATTTGATCTCTCTCCAATAGTTTGTTAGTTCAAAAGATGAAGAAAGTTCGCAGAAATCGGACCTCGGGGGTAACTGGATTACTGGAAAATCTGGCCTGATATCTAATCCAAAGCACACGTGAGTTGTGGACTGCTTTTAATTATACTTTTGCAACTTTTAAAGTTAATGAGATTTTGGATAAGTTTAATTAATTGGTTTTTCCGAAATTTAGATTGGGAAGGAATACAACTTGCAAATATGAATTCAGAGGGAAAAGACATGAAGCAATATGGATTTATTTCATATCCTACAAAAGGGAATTGATCAAGGTATTGCATAATATTCTCCAAACTTTTTGTTCATGATAAAAATCAATACCAGTGTACACAGTTTCATTAGCTTTTTCATCACGATACACCCTATATATGGCATACCCCAAATCCCAACAGACATCTACAGATAAAAATAATTTGTTTGGAGAAAGTTTTCCTCCTGCTTTCTCTAGGATATGATCTCACTATTTTATATTAAATTACTACTTTGTATACTGATATTTTAAGCCTTGTAATATTAGCTAGTAGTATACTCTGATAAAGAGACTTGTAATTGAAACACAAAATCCAGATTTCCTAGAAAAAAACTCTATTTTTTCAGGACTCGAAAGATTTTAAGGGGAATTGTACAACAAGGCTGAGGATCCTGGATGGAATCAGTGCTCGGAATGAAGTAAATAAACGCGTTGCTGTTTTTAACAACTGTTTACACAATATATGATACTACTCTATAGGTTCTGCTCGGATCATTTTGTGATAATGAATTGCCTCGTCTTTGTGATCATAAAGCACTTCAAAATCAAACACGGCTCGTACGAGCCTGTGAATCTAGCGAATCCTACATTTCCGCTGGCTCTCGTTTAATTATAGAGCAAAGGTTTCTAGAGGTAGGTATAAGCTAAGGCTTAGAACGATCATTGGATGAAAGTACCTAATAAAAATAAAAACTTTTTCCATCAGGGAAATGCACTGCGTCCTCTTCATTACCACCTTCACTGTAAGGAAGTGAATTAAATTCAAAAACACCCTATACTAAACCGTACACGATATTATTATTTACAGATGAGTTTGTTAATCGCCACGTTGGGAGCATGGAAGGATGCAATAGGTAGGTATATCTTTAAGTACAATATCTAGTAATTTGGAATTAGAAAAATGTTAAGAGAATATTAAAGCGATCAATCAACTTTTTTACTAATTCTAGACATTTCCACTCAAAAAATATGCCCCAGAAAGGATTCATTCGAACATCTGACAACATATTTGATTTCGGGAGAGGTGGAAGGCAAAATATAACTTGCATTTACACATTTTATCTACAGTCTTTTGAGAGCCTGGTGGGTGTGCACTTTTTGAACTTTTTCTAAATTCCACAAAGGGGAAACTCATCCTTTTTGTCATTGACAGTTTCAATTTATTTTGAAATGTATTATTCTCTCTATTCCTCTTATATAGCACTTTTTGAACTTTTTCTAAATTCCACAAAGGGGAAACTCATCCTTTTTGTCATTGACAGTTTCAATTTATTTTGAAATGTATTATTCTCTCTATTCCTCGTATTAGCGCCTAACGGTAGCCAACTCATCATTTGGAGATCGGGGATGTCACTCTGGCGTGGACTCGGAGAGTGGAAGATATGCTTGCAAATACTTTTTCCCAAATGAAACCTATTATGGCTTTGAGGGATCCATGTCAAGTCATCAGCAAGAACGCCACGCCAAAAGTCAAATCCTGCTTTATGAATATATTTGGCCATCAAAAAATATTTCATCTCACGAACAGGTTTGTTCGATTTTGACAGCTTAATATACATACATACCAAAAAAAAATATAAAGTTTGTAGACCCTTTTAACCAGTCCTTTCTCCATTATTCAATGTAGTGCCTATGTGGGAATTCGAGTAATGGTGCTTATTCATTCACTTTCCTTGGGAGGAAAGTACAGATGAAGTTTCAGGTTGAAAATATGGTGGCAGAAGACTCTTACGACAACTTCTTTGTAAACTTTGACTATGAGATTACTAGAAGGGCTGGATGTAGGGGAGATAATCACTATATGAGAACGGAATCTGGAATGATACTCCTCGAGAGCTCATTTGTTCATGGACCTAAAGATCTTATTCCATCTTGTGAACACTACCCTTGGTTTTTGGAAGCAAAGACTAACCATTCTATTATATATACGGATTCCGGGGTTTCCAATGCTAGAGGATAGGAGAATCCAATATATCGACCCAAAAAGAAACACCTCACGCTCACCCAACTTGGCACCTTCACCACTGGACGTCGTCGACGGAGACGGAGAAAGTTCTAACAAAAGAGAAAAGAGCTGTCATACCACAAAAAACCGAATCCTAGTCTACGATGGCAAGAATAATTTAATTCAAAAGGTTTGCCCTTCTTCAAACCTACAACTGTCAAAGAAAAAAATTGCCAAGTCAGTTGAAATTTACTCTGACGATTTTTACACCTTCCACTCCCCTCTATTTCCTCCTTCCCCATCAACTTTTGTCGTAGAGTTTGTCCGCCGAGAATTAGGCCAATATAGGATCCAGTGGTTGGAGATTATTTCTGCAAAAACAAAACTCGCTCTCGAGGGGAAAGAAGTTTCCAAGAATGGAACTGAGAAAAAACCTTTATGGGAGCAAGAGCCTTTCACGTAATTTAAAGATGCTAAAAGTGTAATCCCTAATTAAAAACTCGCATTCATTTTACTAATAGGATTCTCGAGCATGAAGAGAGATTAGAGCCGGAGGAGGCGGGTAAAGATTCCGTTCATTTGGTAGCTCCACAGAAAGGAGAAGCCAGCCAACTGTGTTCTTCATATTGTCCAGAGTTAAATGCTTGTAAGAATTCTCAAATAGTATTAATAGGATTTATTTATTTAAAAATTATAATCTTTTCCCAGGCATAAGCCCTAAGTTGTGGTGCGATTCGATTCCTCATTGCCCAATCTCCGAGGTTGATGAGCTGGCCTGCGATACTTTCCTTCTTACTGTAAGACGACTAATTATAAAATGAATCGGGAAATATCTGATAGTATCAAATTATTCAGATGAATCAACTCATGAATCCAGTTGTGTACATACCGATAGCCACAGGAGTAGTTTCCGCACTGTGCTGTTGTTTGATTGTGTTCATTTGCTTAATGGGAAAGGTAATTTGCCTTTATACCTATAAAAACCTATGAAATTATTGTAAAACATTAACTTTCACTTCGCAGAGGAAATGCATAAGGGCTCGGGCCAAATCCCTTTCAAGGGCCACGTCTAGAGCGGGCTCACGTTGCTCTACCATCGATTCAAGAGGATCTCGCCACTTCCGGGGCGGGAGAGAAACCCTCCCACCTCGTGACTTTTACCATGGTCAAGGTCAAGGACTGTACATTGATAGCTGACCTAGTGACCGTTCTCATCCTGTAACACGTCGAAAGAGAAAGCACAGTTTAAATCTCTCAGTTTACCCGGCCACGAGTTGACTTTGAATTTAAACTGTAAAAATGAAACCTTCCAACTGAAAAACTTCCACCGTTAACAATAGTTTACTAGTTTATTCTTACTACTTTTTCTCTCTCTCCAGGGTTTAGAGATTGGTTCAGTGCAGTGCAGCAGAAAAGATTTTTATTTACTGAAAGGTATTTAGAATTGGGATTGCAAAAGGGGTAATTAGTGCCCTAGTAGTTTGGTCTATCTGCTTTAGTCAGGAAATGCCTGGAACATCTTTGAAAATTCGACTTTGACAGGATGGGAACGGAAAGGAATTAATGGTTAAATTAATTAAAATATTATAGATAAAGCGTAGATTACTTATAATTGCGGCATATAATATATTGTAACTGGATGCAAATTATACCCTTTAGTTGTAAGTTACATGCATAGGTATAAAAGGATTACAGTAATTCTAACTTTATATGTGGATTGTTGGTAGTAGTACCGTGGTATAGATAAATCATAATTATGATACCATTAATACTATTATATAGACTAGACGAGTTACTTCAAGTATGTTGCTTCTTTTTATACTCCGATCTGCATATAATAGGTAAATCATACATCTTAATTAATTAATTGAAATGAATTGCCCGGGATTGGGTACTCTTGACGTTAACATACAATATGTATTACAAGATAATAATAATACGGTTATAACAAAATAAGGTACGATTTATAAGTGTTTTGGTACGTACAAGTAGGTATAATTTAGCAAGTTTGAGAAATAATTTGGATAGCCATTTAGCTTATAAAGGCAAAAAATTCTACCTGTATGTACATGTGTTAATCCTAAGATAAAGTGTTAATTAATGGATAGAAGCAAATAGCAATGTTTTTATGCCAAATGTTAGAGAGCAAAACCAACCACATAATAAAATATTAGGGTTTTATAAAATATATTGGGAAAAAATAAACTTTGCCAAGATTAGATGAGAGAAATTAGCGGAGAAAGAAATTGTAATGGAGAAAGTGTCAAGTTGATATTAATAAGCCCAGTTGAAAAGTCTATGAATTAAGCTTAATTAAGCTGAATACATGAATTTAGCTTAATTAATAAATACCATCCATCCTATAAATTAAAAATTAATAAAATTATTGGTAAATTGAAGAGGTCCTTAGTTAATAATAGTACGATAGATAACTTAAATAATAATTTATTAAAATTAGTACTTTTTAGCAATCGGCGACTTTAATAAATGTGTACACGATATTCTACTTATACAAGTCTAATCCTAAGAATACTAGTAGAACGTAGATGGATAATTTCGATCGCCCAATTTTATGATAAAAATGTCTAGTTAGGAATTAGCTTAGCTATTATTTTTATTTGACCAATACTATTGTAATTAATACGATTATATTCGTATTAATAAGTCCCTGACCAGGTTGATTGAAAACAAATGCTCGCCAATTTTACATTGCATAGGCATTAATTAAAATACCTCATAGCTCAAGTGAAACCTAACCGTATTATTGTTAATTAGATTAGGTTAATTATAAACTTTTTATACATGGATCAAAATAAAAATTACATCAAAAACAAATTATTGTCCTAAAAATTCATTTTTCAAAAAACGCCAAAACGATTCAAAAACGTTTTCATTCAAACAAGTCTATAAAGTGCGCGAGTGCAGGGGCCACAATAAATTGCTCTTTTGAAAAAAGTTTTTTTGGACAAAAAATTCAAGAAATCCAAAATATCGAGTTCAATTATTTATTTCCATCAATTAATTTCATTCCAGATGGTTAATTTATAAAATTTTAAGAGCTGGCTCCAGTCAGGAGTTGCATTAAATTGAGGTAATTGCCAATTTTTCATAAAATTGAATTATATTTATGAATTGGTCGGAAATCTCGTGTAGAAGGTTTACGATTAATTTCGTCTCCTATAAGGCCTTTAATTGAATTCATTACTGATCCTGAATGATTATTTTGCTAATTCTGTATTTTATTCATTTGTAGCCTCCAGAGCTGGAATTTTTAGTTTACATCTCGTTTTAATTTGTCCAGTTCACAAGCATGGAATTACTCAAGGACAATATTGATTCTGAACCTGGTCCATTGCCACCGACTGACATGGATGGTACAAAAAGCCCGACACAACCCCCCGAAAAATGTGCAATTTGTTTAGGAGAACTTGTGAACAAGAGCTGGTCAAATTCATGTAAATTAAATTAATTTAAAATGCTGTATCGTACATTTTCGTAATTTACTCAGGTGCTCATCAATTTTGTTTTGGTTGTTTGCTCGAATGGTCCAAAGTTAAAGTAAGTTAATCACATGATAATTATCTAAATGGTTTAAAATGAAATTGTTTTTTACACTAGCCCGAGTGTCCATTGTGCAAATGTATTTTTACAAAAATATTTCACAGTAAGTTGAAAGTTATGTCAGTAATTTTTTGGCAAGATATAAAATGAATTGCCTTTTTTTCTCAGATATTCGAAGCAATTCAGAGGGAGAATACGATGAGTACCACGTTCCAATGCCCGAAGAAGGACCATTGACATTTGCGTATGTTTAATTGAACTCCAAATAAATTAATTTCTAATTTTTATTTATGTGATTTTTGTAGGAATATTGTTTTCCCTACAAGAAGGTCTGAACCTCACTTTCTTAACACCCCATGGCATGCTACAGCAGAGGATCATGGCTATTCAATGACAAGGCCAGTTAGCGGGAACGATAGGTATTTATAAATTGAATCCTAATTTATTTTCATCTAAACCTAAAGAATGAATATTTAACCGAATTTATTTAATTTTAGGGATCAACAACGAAGGAGATTTGTTCGAATTTTTGAGATGGGCATGACTGATTTTGATTCATTCATGTCACACTCGGCTCAACACTTTCCACCACCACCTCCAAACCCATTTCTTTCCAATGAGCCGTAAGAATTCAAATTAAATTAAAAGAATTTAAAGATCAGATTTCAAATATTGTTTTAAATAGGGAATATTTTGGAAATTCTTTGCAAATGGCCAATTCTCTTTTTCCAAATCGTGCTTCCTCCTCCTCTTCCTCTTCAACCTCCACCAATGCAAATCTAATTGGATATCAAACGAGGAAACGCATTTACGATCGAGGACAATGGGTAAATCCATTTAATTCCACACTCCAACCCGGGACTGTATTTTTTCCGTCTGTTGAATATTTCCGTACTCACCCACAAGCCTTTAATCGCCTCAGCCCTTGGCTTCACAGAGAATTACAAGGTTTTTACATTGCATTTTCATTAAAAATTGAAGATTCCTAATTTCCCTATTCTTCTTCGGATTCTTTGCAGTCTTATTAGGATTAAGAAAGTCACAAACCGAGCTTGCCCATATCTACAACATTATTGTAGATTTAGTTCGAAGATACGGTAAATAAATGTCAAATTTTATGCATTAATGTTTTAAATCTTTTAATTTAATGCAAATTATGTATTCTTTTTCCAGATATTCGCTCCCGAGAATTCAGTGAAATGTTAATTTCATATCTCGTTGAGCATACCCGTCAATTTGCACATGAGTGTAAGTTTTATTTTTTATATTTATATTTATAACTTTTTAATATTTTATAAATATTTAGTCTATCACTTTGTTCTTTCTGGAATGCCGATGGCGGAATATGATCGAGTTGCGACCTACTCTGGACCTCGTCCTTCAAGGAGCTCTACAAATAACGAAAATCCAATCAGAACCGATCAGAATCCTTTCATATCCGCACCTCAGATTATTACTTTGAGCAGCGATTCTTCTTCCTCCTCTGATGATGAAGAAGGAGAGGAGTTTTTTCTTCCATGTCCTAATGATGATGAATCTAATGATATCATAATCCTCGATGGTTAGTTTTCATTTACATTTAAATTTTAAATGTACATGTTTAATTTTCAAAATTAAAAACATTTCAGATGATTCGCAGCCTCCAGCTCCTCCCGCGGCTCCTCCCACATCAAATCCAATAGAGAACGATCCTCCAAGACTCAGAATACCCACAACATCCTTCGGGGAAACTGCAATGGAAATCTTGGACCTTCTTCAAGATGTGGGAACTGAAAGGGCCAACACATTTCGAGGATCTCTCGCGTCGGGGGCCCCGAACTTATCTTCTCTTTTGAACGAAACGGAACATTCAGTTGCCCCTTCAAACGCTCGTACTACACGGGCTACTAATACAGATCGAGCAAGCACTGAGGAATTGATTCAACCAAATATTGAGCAGCCAAGACTCCTTCAATGTGACGAGATTATGGGCCTAAACTCCTCATCACCAATTGACCTGAGTCGAAGTTCAAGGCCTCCACGAGACGAGGGTTCGTCTCGATTTAAAGCAATTCCAGGGAACGAATTAAATCCAGAGCCCCGTCCAATTCAATTCTTTGAAGGAAGTATTTCTGTCAATCCTACCGTTGAGCGCCCTCCTCGCCTCTACCATCCATGCCCTCCTACAAGCTCCAATTCAACAGCATCTTCTACCTTTGAAGCAAATTTCCAATTTAGCCTTCGAAAGTCTGACTCGGGTTGGCAAATTAATCAACCTCTCTTCTCTAGCTCTAGCCTATTTCCTCCATTCTCTTCTTCCGGTTCTACTGCAACTTCCACATGTACTTCCGCAAATGCATTTTCACAGAGTAAAAAAGGGTCCCCCGAGAAATCACAGAAGAAGGAAGAAGCTTCGGATTCGGATTCTGAATTGGAATATTTGGGCCAACAGCCTGTGGTGAAAAAGCCTCCACTTGCAATTATAACTATCTCAGATTCCGAAGAGGAGGAGGAGAATGTAGGCTTCAAAATCCAGCCACGTGACGAAAATCAGCCATGTACATCTTCAAGTCTATTCAAATCCCCAATTGTAAGTTTGGAGCCACCTGCAAGCCCAGATCCACCTCCACCTTCAAGAGCGATCACCCCTCCTCTTCCTTCTCCTCCTTATTTGCGTTTTTCTCCAACTTATTCTCCGCCAAGCCCTCCAGAGTCTGAAATGAACCGCTTCGCAGAATCTGAGGATTATAATCAAGGGGAGGGCTCTTCAGCCGGGACAACTCCAAGGTCTTCCCGATGCTCAAAGGCTCACCATCACCATCATCATAAGAAACATAAGAAGACAAAGAAGAAGAAGGAGGAGAAGAAACGAAAGAGGATTCATATCTCTGAAGATGAGGAGGAGGAGGATGAAGAAGAGCGAATTGAAGTAAGGGTGGATGTAGTATCAACAGAGGAAGGGGATGGAGAGTCTTCTGATAGGAAGACCAAGAAGGATAAAAAGAGCAAAAAGGCGAAAAAGCCACACAAGAAGCATGCCAAGCGAAAGCATCGTCGAATAATACTATCCTCGAATTCATCAGACTCGGAAGAGGAATCCTTCAAAAATCCACCTTCGCGTTTTGATTCCGATTGGGAATCATCTGACTGAATTAACTGTGAATATTTGCTCCATTAATTTTAAAATGTACCAGTACGAAGTACTAACTTATGCATAATTAATTTAATTTAATTTTATACTTTAATTTCTAAAATTCATTTGATTTACTTTTGCTCTTATGCACTTACGTATTCATGTAAAAAATGATTTTTTTAAAGAATTGCATTTAATTTTCATTTAAAAATTGTATACTTTACAAAATCCGAATAAATAATCTATTTTTAGATGCAAATCGTAGAGTATTAATTATTTTTAGGAAGGGCTGGTTCTTTATATTTAGGGAATATCAAATTTAGGTAATCCTCTTGACTTGTAATGTAAATTGAAGAGTCTTTCTCGGGTGGGATCTTTGTTAGGTCTCTCAGGGCTTCTTCCCCATCAGGATTGAAATCTAGGTTAATCCAAGGAGCATCTTCATTAGCTTTTTTCATCGAATGAAAGCTTTTTTGTTTTTCTTTTCCACTCTTGTCTTCTTTCTTATCTTTTGAGAATTTGACTGTTACTTTCTCCTCTTCGTTGTCTTCTTCCTCCGTTTCTGTTGTGACATCCCCTAATTAGGTAATTTTAAAAGTGGAAAGGTTATAGAATTTAATTATAATTCTTTAAAAATGGTTCTTACCATCCCCTTTTCCTGAAGAAACCCGAGATTTCTTATCCTTAATCTTAAGATATGGGAAAGCTGCTTTCATTTGAACGATATTTTTAATCGGTACAAGATTAACTCGATCTTCACATATTATTCCGACAATATAACGAGTAGAATTAGTTGCAACGGGTTCTGTCGAGGATTCTAGAACAAACTTGTTGAGAACCAAGTTGGAGTCCCTGCAAAAAATGATTTTTTTATTTTGAGCCATTTTGATTTTTGATTCTTAAATTTCATTTTGATTTATAAAAATTACGTATCGTCATCCTCGTCAAGATCCAACAGTATCTCTCCCTTTTCCCGGTCATATTTCTTTGACTGTGTATTTATTTCCATGCTCAGCTGAATCTTTTCCTGCTCTGGCTTATATTGAGCCTGAAATAAAAGAATTAAATGAGGAGTCGCAAAACGTATTAAAAATTGAATCAGCTTACATTTAATATCTTGGTCTTGTCAATTTCATAAGCCGAGGGACGAAGAGGTTGTTGCAGCAGGTATAAGTTATTAGGGCTTGATGTAAGGTAGACAGGTATCTGCCAATTAAAAAATATAAGTATTTAATTATACTTATCAAGTTATTTATAATTATGTTGTCCAATATCAAATACAAGCATGAAATACGTAAATGATTTAGATTATATTTTGTTAAATCCAATAATTAATAATTCAATAGTCCCTGGTTAAATCCCAATTTAAATAATTTTTAAATACCTCCTTTACAACGTGTGGTTTCTCCTTGCCACTCTCCATTGTCTCCCAATTAAGAACAATGATTAATGCAATGCTAATTAATGCAATTAAATTTAATTAATTATTTTTGGCAAATGTCCCAGGCCAAACTTTAATTCAAATATTAAAAGCGCCATGCAGTCTCGCAGATCTTAAATCAGTGCAAGGGGATTTGGTTTTTGAAATTAATCGAACAAAAAATTGGTATTTTAGCAATTGGATTGACCTTGTTGACCTCAGCACTCTCAATTTTAGTCATTCAGGTAGATATAAAGGTCATTCGTCTGCTGGTAGCCCGAAATTCCAATCTGGAGATTGAATTCTATCAATTTTTTTCCATTTTCAAATCACGTCTAGTTTCAAAGGTAAGTCGTATTAAATTTTTTAAAAGGTGTTGCCCAATAAATGGGTCAATTGTTGACACAATTTATTTATATTTATTGTTTATTTATTTATCTGAAATTTAATAATTCCTGATATTCTTTTTAGATTCGAAACTCGTCAGTTCTCGAGTAGTACCTGTTCAGAGTTCAAACAATTGTAAAATCTAGGTCAAATTAAAATGATGGACGAGGATCAAGAATATAACATTGATCACAATTTTAATCAGAATGGGTAAGAATAATTATATGGTCAATTTATTTTTTGACGATTGGTTTATTTTTAATCTTTAAAATATGATCATCCTTTCAGGAAAAGAGCCAGATCGAGGAATGAAGACGAAGCAGAGGAACCCCTGTCAAAAAGGATTAATAATCTTCACCTTAATCAAAACCAGAATATCCCACATCACTCTAATCATGTCAATGGGTTTGGGGTTATGCATGGGGTAGTTAAACTTAACGGAATCAGTAAAATCCCATCAGAAGTTCAGGGAGCTTCGCATCATCACCTTCAATCTAATCATCCCCTGCCCCAGGTCCACGTTCACCATCAACAACAAAATGGATTCAACCCTGAACTGGAGAAGATTAAAGACTCTAGCCCTCATTATTATGAACAAAATTATAAATTACACCAGCTACATTTGGAGAATATGGAAAGGAGGAGGAGGAAGGATTTGGAACAACAAAATGGGATTCCTCCTGACCATTGATATTGGCCGAATATTAATTAAATGTGATATCCGCATTTTAATTATCCTTTTTTATACACAAATTTATAATGCCATATTTTAAATTACTTTTATATAATTTGTAACATTTTTCACAAAGTCATCTCATGCCCGCATAACATTCGCATCTTGTAATTTAATAAATTAAATAAATTATAGTTTGAAAATAAATTACTTATGAAAAAGAATGATGACTTTGGTGTCTTTTGATCCAATATTTCTTGTAGTAGACTAGACTTTCTAGTCACTAGTGCAATCTAGTCCTAATTTTTAGCTGTCAATTTCTTTTAAAGGAACAAGCCGAGGACTCCCTATAGAAATTTTATATCTCTTAAACTCGCCAATTTTAATTAAATTTAGCCTCGATGATTGATATTTAACTTCTGTTCTCCTCATTAGTTGTTTTGTATATAAATAATATTAAATATCCATTTTAGATAGGATATTCATCTTATTCTTGAATAATGGGGAGTCGTGTTATTTCAGGTATGAATTTGGAGAAATTCGCCGTGTGTAACTTTCTCCAAAGAAAGCGTGAAGCTTTATTCACTAATTCAATGATCTCTTTTTAGAAATCCAAAAATACCAAGTAGCTCGTGGTCAATTTGCCCAGACCGTGGCTGACCTAGCGAATCGTCCAGAATGTGTTGACCAATTAGTCCAAGCAAACGCGACAATCCTCCTCCGAAGTCTTCTCACGGATATTTCCCCAGCTATACAACAGAATGCTGCTCTCGCTCTTGGGCGTCTTGCTAATCATGGTACTACTTTCCAAATTGCTAACTATTAATTAGTAAATTAGTATCATATGTCTGATTTCATTTAAATACTTCGTAGACGCCAAGATTGCGGAAATGCTCGTCAAGCAAGATATTGTCCGAATTCTTCTATATTTTAACATGGACAAGAATAACGTAAGCTTTTAAGTACAGAAATTTATCTGATTCCTTATTATGCCATAATGTTATATTTGAAGAGATATTTGAAGCGGACCACATTGGGGGCTTTGCGAGCTATAGTCAAGCATTCAGCTGAGCTCTCCTCGAATGTAATTGATCTTGGGGGACTGGATCAAATAGTAACGTCGCTTGAGGAGTTCGATCCGGGTGTTAAAGAAGCAGCTGCTTGGGTCCTCGGTTATATGGCTAAGCACGATTTCCCTTTAGCAAACAGTGTCATCAGAGCTGGTACGTTAGAACGGATACATCAAAAAATTATAGAAATTAATTTCCGGTCCTTTCTCCACAATATTTATTATGTTTTTTCTTTCCTCTCAAAAAAGGGGCAGTTCCTCTGCTCGTTCTTTGCCTTCAAGGTATGTGAGTCCTAATGGAAAGCATCTGTAGTTCTCACAGGTCCCCTAAAATAAAAGTTCTATTTTCCAGAGCCGGAAGCCAGCGTGCGACAAGTAGCTGCTTCTTGTCTAAACGACATTTCCAAGCACTCTGCAGAGACCGCCCAACATGTCATTGATTCTGGAGCTGTCCCCACATTTAGTCCGAGCTCTGGCTAATGTCGATCCACGCCTCAAGGTATTTTATCGTATTATTGCATTGGAAAAAGAGTACAAGTGGATTAAATGTGAGTCTTTTGAGAATTAGAGTCTACAGAATGACCTAATCAATTTGTACTCAAGCTAGATTATTCCTAATTTGAGGTTTAATTTATGCTTGAGAAGATTCCAAAGATTAAATCTTTTATGACACTCTTATTGGAGTTTTACTGCAAGTCGTGGGGGGAGCTCCAAGGGTTGTCGAGTGCAATTTGATCTCTCTTTGATCAGAGTCTCGAGAATGGCTTTTACGAGAGTACTCCAGTCTTATGCAGTGGGGAATGAAACTTTTTGATATGTGGTGTGGGACGGTCATTTATAGCATTTTTTGGCCAAATTCCTAATATTACAACAAAATGCATTTACTTTTACGATCTCTCGTTTACTCCCTTACTAAAGCAAAAGGATTTTTAATCCAAAATCCTATAAAAGAACTTGGGAGAATATATCAGGCAATATTCCACTTATTATGATTTTTTCCATATTGCATCTCAACGGGGTGCTCCCCCCAAAAGCCAAGTCTAATGTAAAAATAAATAAAACTAATTAAACTTTCATTTGTCCTTTCCTTTATTTATTGCAGAGGCAAGTGTTGACGGCTCTCAGCTCAATAGCAAAACATTCGATTGAAAAAGCTGAGATTGTTGTTGAAGCTCAGATATTTCCCCTTGTTTTGGAGCTCGCAGGACACCCGGATGAGCCGGTGAGGAAAGCAGGATGTGCTCTAATCCGAGACATTGTAAAACATACTCCCGAGGTACACACGCTTTATAACCTATGGATAATAAATGTCAATAATAGCCAGTATTTTATCTCCCAATGTTGTTGATAATTAGTGAGTTAGGCGATTAATGATCTCTAATAAATCCTTCCACAGCTGGCACAAATGGTGGTCGAGGCGGGTGGGTTGGGTGTGATTGTCAATGCAGTTCTACGGAATCGGGGAGACGCAAAGCTACCCGGGATTATGGCTTTAGGCTTTATTGCTGGACACAACTCGGCACTAGCTCTTTCCGTTGTCTATTCCAAAGTAAATTCCCTTTTTGTTTTTACAAAATGCCCCCATTGTTCATTGTAGTAGGTATCAAAGCTATCTTTCATCTCGAATTTTGCTTATCCTTTTGTATTGTATTAGTAGTACCTTTTGAGCTAAATCGTCGAGTTCCCCCTTAAATATAAAATTAGCTTGGGGAATTGTGAGGAATGTAAATTAATCTCTGGGTAGCATTTAAAGCTATCGGATAGGATATTCCTCCTACTTCCCAAGTTTCGAATTTATCTTGATCTTGACTTTTATATCTGCACTTGTATTTAAAATAGGGTGTGGATGCTCTGGCAGTTTCAGTGGAAGATGAATCAGATACCCATGTTGGAGGTATTAGAACTAAAATGATTTACTGACAGG
>JAAZTK010001241.1:0-14817 GCA_036507255.1 Megalothorax incertus
TACTGAAATAAATACTTTCAAATAATTATTAAAATTCACAATAAAAGAACACTGAAAAAACAATTAAAAAACACAAAATTGCAATCCTATTTGTAAAATTTGCACTTGCAAATACACCACTTAAACCTCCAAAAGAATCTTGTGCAAAAACACTCGTAAAATTAATTAATTAAAAATTTTAATTTAAAATGGCTTCTCAATAAAAATAATCAGACGTTCAGGGGATGATGGGATCCACTCAAAGAAAAGGTTCCATTAGGGATTGAGCCACTCCTCGGGTTTGGAGGAGGTGGAGGACCCTTGTCCCTATTCATTTGATGGTTATTAAAATTGAGCATGAGATCCCTCGCTGATAGGGGTGTAGTGGCGGTCATCTGGGTCACACCCGATGTTGTAGAATCATAAGTATGATGCGGAGAGCCAGTCTGGGCTTCCTCCGAATTTCCAGAGCTGTTTAGAACCAAGCTTGGATTGTCGTAGCAGTTGTAATAATATTCTGGGGTAGGTAGAGTTGACTGGAAATTTAATTTACAAAATATTAAGACCATTTTGATCACGAATAATATTTTCAAGTACCTCTGAAGGCTCCCTTGAGCCCAACCTCCCATTCTTTGAGAGTTCTGATTTTTTCTGGAACCTTCGCACGCCTCCTCCGCTTCCTCCATTCGGATTATTATTCACAGGTGTCGAAGTTTCTGATGTTTGGGCAGAATTATTGCTTGTATTGCCATTGTTAATATTATTCATTATATTCATAATGATTTCCTCTTGCAAATACTGTCAGAAAAAAATGAAATTTCATTTTTTACAGGTCAATTATTTAGATTTCCTTAAATTACCTTATCCTTGTCAGCGGAAATGACTTCCTCTTTTTTAGGATCCTCGGGTTCTCTCCCTTTTTTCTTCCCCTTCCCACATCCTTTCCATCCCTGCCTCCGCAAAAGAAATACAAATCCTCCGAGGAAGCAACAAAGTAGCAGGGATATTGATCCGAGAGCAACGGAGATAAGGATCTTGATTAACCGTAGCTCTTTCCCTAGTCGATCCATTTCCACAATGAATTCCGATTGAGTTGCGTACCTGGCATCGTGTAAGTAATCTTGGCATGAGGTTTGACATCTTTCCAGGTCAAATTTATTACGAAGTCCAGGATTACACACATCCTCACAGGATTTACAACTATGATCCGTATCGGAACAATATTCATATTTGTTTGAACCTTGTCCGCAAAAGAAATCCCCACAAGGCTTTTTCGAAATCAGGTGGGTCAACTCGAGGGGAGGGTCATTATGAGGTCCTTGAGGAGGATGAGGCTCCCGTTCCCTCTCTCCTTGATTCCCCGTACAAAGGATGGGAAGTAATCCCAATAAAAATGATAATTTCACTATATACATTTTTAAAATTCTAGATTGGGAAATGGGCTTGAATAAATGAATTTCACATAATTTGAAAAAAACGAGAGAAATTAATTGGCGAATTGTTTTGATTGAAAAGCGATATAAAATTCAATGGAATTATAATTCACTTGCGCAATTTATTTCGCTGAGCCCTGCACATTTCTCTCTCGAACTTTAATAAATATTTTAATGTATTCCAAGCGATGACTAACACGAAGAAGAATATACCAATTTACTATTTGCCCAAAAGGCATTTGTACGTTGGAAATATAGAGATATATCCCAACCTTTTGGGAAGGTAGGAGTAGGAACTGCACCTCTCTTTGCCTTTTAAAAAGTCAGGTAGGTAGTACGTGTACATTCCATTTAAATTGTCCAATATAAGGTATATTCTTTTGTTGTTTTTGTTCCCCCTTTCCGCGTATATTCCTTATAGGAGTAAGAGTTGGAGTAGGAAATCCACTTTGAGTCTTGAATATAGGGATTATAACAGGTGAGGTAGGGGTAGTAGTCTGCATAGTGTAGTGGTGGCAGGTGTGCAGAGTTGTGGAGGGGCTCTGGCCATTAGCACTAAATGCATTACACCTTATGGCCATTTAATATATTCCAAATTCAGTCGAGACAAGTGTGTACTACTCGTTCACAATGAAAACAAAAAGATTGAATGTAAAGATTACATTGACTTTCAATGAGAATTCAAACAAATTAGCTATAATTTAACTATCACACATAAATTTGATGCGAAATCCTCCTCTAATTTTAATAAATTTCAAAAGAGTGTGTAGGTTGACAGATGAAATTATATGTTTAGGAATATTAGTCGAAATTTAATCGCATAATTATCGAGGATGAGGTAAGGTTTGAATAATTTATGGATTTTGTAATTTGTCAAAGTTTGCCCCAATGACCGTGAATTTAAACTATTTATGTATGCGTATGTTGGATTTTTATAGAATTTCGCTGCGTAATCCGAATATTGAGATGATTTTGCCGGAATTAGATAAATTAGCTGACTGATCATAATATTAATGACATAAGAATAGATATATTTAGATAAGTGAAACCAGGAAATTGTTTTAATATCGAGATTTATTGAGCAATTAATCAAGTCCATTCTCTTCCAATTTCGCATCAACTGGATCGATGACCTCCTCTTTCCATTTCTTTTTGACGAGGTCAGCCGCTACGGAATATTCCGCCCAGGTATATGCGTTATGCTCATCCGAAAGAACAACTTCATGATCCGGGTCAATCAGTTTTACAGGCCATAATTCGACAAGTTTTCGGATATTATCGCTGTTAACATACTACGGAAAGAAATTAAGAATTTCATTAAAATTCCCCAAAAAACTTGTAAAAATTTACATCCATTTTGATGTGAATTAAATCATCCCTGAGCTGGAAATCCTCGGGTTTAAGGCCTGTTTCCTCAAGAGCTTCTCGATAGGCAGCATCCATGTAGGTCTCCCCTTCTTCAAGGTGCCCTATTAAAATATATGTCAAAATAAATAAATTTTGATGTTATAATGAAATTCTAAAATTTACCCTTTGCAAAGTTCCATTCACCCCGTTTTTCCAGGAGTAAATATTCATGGGTGTGGGGTTTTCCGGTTACTTGTCGGACAAATACAAATCCCCCGATTTCCTCTATAGGGAATTCCCTGGGATTAGCTAGAAAGTAATTAATATTTGAGAAATTTAATAATGTAATGCGATAATAATCAAAGGATCTTTATACCATTGATTATTAGGGGGCAAGTTAAGACCCAAAAAATTAAGGCTCTAATCATTTTGAATATTAGGTATTTTATTAAAAGAATATTACGTATTGCAGATCCCTGGTCGAAACGCTCATGTTTTTATACACCTGTGTTGAACAATATGCAGATTTATTCAGAAATATCCCAAAATTCTACCCGATTGACGTAGATTTTAATATCTATTTATGAAATTATGATTGATAATATTGAACGACTATTAATATACTAATAAGTATGTATTAAGCTGTATCAATATTTACTATTTAGAAGCTAAGAATACTGTTTAGGAATCAATGTAGTATCTACTACATATTTAAATTTTAAATACATAATTTTCCGATTCATCGCTATTAGGTAAATGTAGGTATTTAATATTTATATATTAGCGGATAAAAGTTGGGGCTTAATGAATTCAAATTTTGGACTTTGAATTTTACTAATAATGCAATTGATTAATAGATATTAATATACTACACACAACGCCAGGTCGAAAAGATGCAAATATCGCATTAATGATTGTTTTAATATCTATGTATGTCGTATTTGTAAATTAAGATTTACTGGGAGGTACGCAAATCATTTTTACTTGATTTTATTTTATTCTAAAATTGGGTATATTATCTATCTAGAATAAACAAAAATTATTTAATGCATATTTAATGCCTAAATTGTAAATTAGGTAGTACTATCGTACTTATAGTATTTGTAGTACAAGTGACTGAATTATCAATAGAAGAAACTACAAAAAATGTTTGTCTAAAATATTGACGTAGTTTATACCCCTACAAAATACAAATCCTTAAATTCAGCTCGTATGAACTGTTAAGTATACCGATAGCAAGTGATAATTTAATATCTAACGAGCATCATATAATACGATAATATAATATTAGTACTAATAGTATTAGTAGATAGACTCCAGAGTATACAATACGATGCGAATACAATAAAATTTTATTATTTTATATACAATTTTTACAATTTTTACATGATTAAAAAATATATAAAGCTTCATCTTTTCAAAACAAGTCTTAAGTCAAGTGGTAAGGTCTTGATATAAATAAAAAATAAACTTAATAAATACCTAAATATGTATCAAATGAGATTTTGTATTTGGTTATGCATGTAGTATATATGCATAGAATAATTTTATGTGGGTATTTCCCTTTTGGTGAGGTAGACATCAAATGGAGCTGGATTATTTGAAATCCCGTTCATGTGCTGGACGTTATTCGGGACTATGAAATGCCAGTTTTGGAAAAAGTTGATAATCTGGAAAAATAATGATGCTCTCGCCATCTTCTCCCCCACGCAATTCCTCTTCCCAGCCCCAAATGGGATGAAATGCTCAAAACGCCGAATTGTCATATCCTCTTCGAGGAATCTTTCAGGTCGGAATTCTGTAGGTTGATCCCATAATTCTGGGCATTTATTCATCCCATCAATGTCTACGACGAGGAGTGCATTTGGAGGGATTTGGTATCCGTTGAGCTCGGTAGCTTCTGTTGAAGTCCGAGATGTCACTGTTGAAGTAAAAAACAATAAATTTAACTGCATTTCGGTTCATCCCAAATACCCACCTGGAACAGCCACTTCCATTCGGAGGGCTTCGTGAATCACCGCTTCCAAATAAGGCATCCTAAATGACATAATTTGTTAAAAAATGTGTAATTTCAAAGATTTTGGAAATATATTTCGAATATCTGTACATTTTGCGATCATCCATAGACGGGATACGCCCTCCTATCACAGAATCAATCTCTTTTAGAAGTTTATGGTACACTCTGGGGGTTCTCATTATGTTGTACAAGGCCTGTCCGTCAAGTCAATAAAACACAATTTGCGTAAAATTAATGTTTATATTAATATTAGTTATAATCATACCCATGTTATAGTATTTGCAGTGGTTACAATGCCAGCGATTAACATATCATTGCACATCATTTCCAACTGCTCCACTAAAAGATACAACGCAAAATTTCAAATTTATGATTGACCATTAAAAATTGAGTTTTAAAGCAATAAGCTTACTATGAATATATTTTCCAGGATTCTCTTCAATCTCTTTCAGGAAATAATCGATAAAATCTTTGGGATCCGTTCGGAAAGTACCATCATTGTATTTCTTTTTGATGACTTTCTAAATATTTTTTTAAAAATGCGCATAAGTAATATAAAATCATATAAAATTCTTTATTTAAATCTATCAAAAACCTCAAAAAATTCTTTGATAGAATCGTGGGATTTGGTCAGCTTCCCAAATTCACTCAGCCATGGCACATATCTTGTTCTGGGAAGATACCTATTCAATAGAAATTATATAAAAATTAATTTCTTAATGCAAATTCATAACAAAAATTGATAATTTATCCATATATCAGATATATTCGATTAAATTTTTAAAATCTCTCCCCAGAATATAAATATTTGCAAATTTAAAATACCTATAAAACAATTTACTAATCCTTTTGAAATACGATAATATAAAAGTATGAGATAATATATAAGTATGAAAGTATTATAAGTATAATATATCAGTATATAAAATCTACAAGAAATAATATGGATATTTAAGAAGAATACGGATATAATATAATCCAGAAATTATTGATCTCCCGTTTGATCAATCATTTTGAGACTTTATAAACCCCAAAATATCAAAAATCTTTGCAAAATTTTTTGTACATTCTTCTCCATTAGTATAACTAGAGCTAATTAGAAGTAAATAACTTTTTCTTACCATTCTATCGTTTTTCCTAGTGCTGTTTTTTCATCTTGAATGATCAAAGCCTCAACCACATGATCCATATCACTTTGCGACACCGGGAAAGAATCCCCAGCCATAAAATGCCAAATGATTGCAAAAACTGATCGGGTCACATAATCAAATAAACACACTGTACAATTATTCTCTTCTCTTCTCTTATCCACCGCTTTAATAAATTCCACTGATTCTTGCTGAAGAAGTTGGTCCATTTCAATCTTTTGTCCAAAATTAAGCTTTCTCAGGGTTTTGGTGGTGAAACTCCGCATCTCCCTCGCATTTTCACCCCAAGAGAAGAGGATCCCCAGATTTTGTTTGAAATAATTCAAAAATGTGATTGAATGCTTGGGTATCCTTCCATTATACTTGTCTGAAGACATTACTTCTTTCACCATTTTATAATTATTCACAAAAACTGTATAATGTTCTCCAGCGAAAAATGCCGAGAATTCTCCATATTTATTCTTGAACCATTTACACACCTCTGAATTCCTCAGGGACATAAGACTGGCGACTTCAGCAAATACCTATAATTTTTTTAAAAAATAATTTAAAAAAAAATGAATAAAAAATATAATTTACCCCAATAACCGGCCAAAAAGTGGGTCCAGGAGGAACCCGGTGCCGTTTCTCATAAATCTTGATTGTAAAAAAAAGATAGGTGAATCGAATTACAAGGCCTATAAAGACCCCGAAAAATAAAAGTGGGAGAGAATGGGCGAATCCGACACCCATGATTTATTTTTAAATTTTTCAGGCACAAAGATAAATTAATATTCTTTTTTTAAAAAAAAATTATCAAATTCTTTTCCCAAAAAAAGAGATGACAATGAATGGCCCTCGAGGGCCGCAGAGCCTCCTCTTATATATATTGAGGTGGGTCGAAAGGTTGAGCAACCCTTGAAGGCTTCTCGCTATTAGCGTTCAAGTATATAGCTGTCATTTTGTTTGTACTTGTGTGATTTTTTAGGGGGTAGGGGTAGGTCGCCAAAGACCAATTCCAAACACAAATTTAAATGGCCCATTATTAATGATTCAGTGATTCGTGAATTTCTCACAAACAACGGGGATAGGGCTACCCCACAGTTAAGGTTAGTAGGTTGCTCGATCTCGAGTGCTTTGTCAATATCAACAACAAGAGATAGGTCATTTCCTATGTACCTAAGTGAGTACCATCAGAAAATTTTTTTGATTAAGTAATGCTCAACAAATGCATTCATTTTGTAGAATGAGCCTATGTTGCGTAAAGAGTGCGTAGAAACCCCATTAAAACGAGGGACCCACCAGAAGTTATATGGTTAAGGGTGTTGGGAAGGATGAATATATTAGACGTTAATGGCTTCCATGAGAAGAATACTGAATATGCAAGTTAGTTATTAATTGGAAGGCCCCCAAAGGCTTATACTACAATACTTATGGCTAGTCAGTCCCATTATTTAATCTTTATGCAATTATGCATATATTATAAATGCTTTATAATGTGCGATCTGATAAGGAAAAAATTAAAAATTAAGAGATGATTCATTCGAGGGAGATTCTACAATATTTTAATTGGATGCTTTGTAGTTAATCAAGTTTATGTAATTCCCCAGAACCAAATAAGGGGGTAAAAAGAGATCAAGATTCGATCCAAGTTCTTCTCTAGTAAATATGGATTAAGGTCGAATATGTCTGCATTTCCGGCATAGTTTTTGCATCGAGAATTTAATTTATTTCTTCATTTTTTTAAATGCAATTTAATTGATCAAATTTTGATTCAAGAAATGGCACTTTTGTGGCGTACATTGCGTGCAATATTTAATAACTTGATTAGCTTAAAAAGAAGCAAAATGGCAGCTTGGGTCCTATTATTATTTTAACCTGTAAATAAATATATATCATTTCTTCGTCCCCCTCCAAATATTGTATTTTTTGGGGGAAATACCCTAATTCTTCAATTCCCCCAAAATATGCATGTACTTGGAATGATTATACATGTAGGATAATTGAGGATGCATGCAATATCCGTATATCCTCATAATTATATATTATATATTCGCAATATGGATTAATTTTGTTGTAATCTTGTAATTAGAGACAATTAAAGAGACGATAGAGGAACAAGGAGCGAACAAATAAAAATCTTAACAATATTATACGGCTCTAGAAGACAATGAGGTTACAATTCCTAACTAATCTTTATGGGATTTTAAGTGGATAAGTGTCGGTGTGAGGAACAATAGGGATTATAGTATAAAAAACAGCTTTACATATATTCAATTTATTAAATTTATGATTTCTCAATGGAATGATGGATCTCATAGCTCATAGTAGTACGTCGAGTACATGATATTTTGTATTGGCACGTTCTTTGTTATTGTATTCGATAAATGTATATCAAGTTTCTCAATAGAATTGAACCGATCTAACCAAGTATAATAGTATTTAGTAGTAGGATAAATGTCTTCCTATTGTATAAGGTTTGCACGTGCCAGTTCGTACTGATTTGATCAAAAATTTTTGCATCATAACTGAAATAGCTGATTTATACATGGGTAAGAAATAGAATTGCTTTTAATAAGAAGGATAAATGGCAGGGGACTGGTCATTTGAGGATTTATGACCTGATTTCCCATCAGAATGAGACTCTACCTATGTCACTTAACTCGCCAATCACCCCTGCATAATCTGAGCAATTGTAGATGTAATCTAGATCTGTTTATTTAGCATTCAGCAGAGGCTCTTCATCTGATCATCAATCTCTTAATGCAATTCTAATATATAGATTACATCTATTAGGATTCTAGGAAAGTAAACGACTCGTCAAATGTCAAAGGTTTTTTTCACTGGACTTCAAAAAAAGATTTACTTCCCCCAAGCAAGCGTCGATTGATTTAAAATGAGCATCTAATTAATCTAATTTATTAGCTTTTTGTGATTCAATACACAATAGGATGGGCTGGCACGTCTACAAGGAATTAAATTAAAAACAAATTGGAAACAAATTGGTGGCCAAAAAATTATGAAATATCAATAAGCATATACAATATATGAAATGTTTTAGCCCTGCTTTAAAATATCTCTAAAATATTTAAACATAATGGCTAAATACAATACATATTATGAAGATATTTTGAAAATATTCGAGGAAATCTGAGAAATTGACCAAACCCCTAAAAATTAATTGCGTGAGTTCTTTCTTCATTTGCGGATTTATTATATTCATTTGAAAACATAACAAACACATTATCGTAAATATTTACTGAAATATACTCTAAAATTTTATAGCCCAAGTTTGATCAACTCAATGCGTAGATAAAGGCCGGGGAATACATAATTTGAAACAAGTTATTTATTTTAAATTATGATTAGGCACCTAGTTTACATACAACCTATATATTGTCCAATCAATATAGTGTTAGCTTATAAGATCATCATACCAGCATCAAGTGGGTTAATTAAAAGTAACGAGGACGGGCTTTAATTGATTTTTATATTTCACAGGGTGTAAAATTTACATAATCAGAAACTTGTATCGATTAATCTTATCAATTTTTCAGATCAATTGGCATAAAAAATATCGATATTTCAATTTAGACAACAAGTAGACACAAGCGAGGCATTCCCAATTTCCCATAATCCATTCATATTACGAAACTAGGACCCAAAGACCTGTTAGTAATTACTAATTAGATAGCAATAATATTAATCATTATTTTGAATTTTTCTGTCTGGGATTTTTGCAGATCGGTATCTTTTCAGGCGTTGTCCAAATAAAAATCTAATATTTCTTTTATAATTGCCATTTAAACTTTTTTTGGTCTAATGATTACTGCGCAATAATTTGTCCTTTTTCAGGTTTTTTTCAGGTTTTTTTTCAGTTTATATTTAAGTTTTAGATTGATGTTCCAAAATTACAAGATGCCTTCACAGAATCGTTTGTGCTTGTACAATATTTGAGGATTTCAAGTTGTACTATGTGGTTATATTGATGAATTATGTGATTTGATAATTGATAGAGAAGAATGCACGGCCAAATAAGTACAATTTACAATTAAATGTATATTTTTGTGGCATGTGTGATAAAATAATGATTTACATAAAACAAGATGGAATTGATTTAAAAGGTACATAAATGGACATGGACATGAAATTTTGAATAAAAATGTAGAACGTGAATTTCGTATATGCAAAGTGGTACTGCTCACACTAGTAGCACTACTATTCACCTGCCCAGAATGAATCCTTGACATATTGTACTAGTACAAGCAGTATACCATACATATGTACAGATATATTGCATTTAATTTTGAGCTCAACTGACCATTTCCTCATTTCAAACACCTCAAGATCATTGAAATCATTAAAAAGTATTCACAAAGTGAGAAAGTCAATTAATTCCATCTTGACACCTTTCCCTCCACGTCAGGCAACAAGACATATAGTATTTTTATATATGTATTGACCCATTAAAAATTCTAATCATCATATGACTCTTCTAAATCAACATTATACAATATTGCACAAAATGGAATCCTGTTTATTCTTAGCCAGTTTTTGGCATTTGTTTTATTCCAAAATCATTTATCCATATGCTGAAAGGTACTACTACGAACTACTAGGTACCTTATAATAATGTTATTTGTTTCATTTCCATTAAGATTAATTTAGTGATTATTATATCTTGGAATCTTTGGGGCTAACAAATTTAATTAACATATAACACCCTTATGCATTTACCCTACTTCTGATTCGACTAATCAATAATTGATTGAGAAATCATTTATCCCTTTAACTTATTGTATTTTTTTTTGTCCCATAATCCCATTTACATTTGAAATGATAGACAAATCAGCCTCTGCTTAATTTGAATAAACAAAATTACCACGAGATTCATAGATTACTTTATTTGTATTTTTCGATATGTGTCAAATCAAGTCTCGTTTAATCGCATCAATTCGATGATTGGCCACCTGTATAATTAAAGCCTATTAAATGATACTGATTTTTTAAAAGGCCATTTGAGGATTTTCTACTTATATATTACACAATATACCTACCTAAGCTATATGGGTGCTGTAGCTGATCGTATCATATAGATTATAGATAGTATTATATTGTAGGGTACTTGAAAGTTGAATATCAAAATCGCTTAGATTAACCTACACTTGAGGATATAGACAATATATTTATTGTCGTTGGCCAGTGACATGTTACACGCGTTTATAATGCTTGTTTTACCATATCTGATACAGGAGATTGTAATCCATTCTTGAAGAATTGTCGTATTGCGTATATTGGGTAAATATTAATTGATTTAAAAGATTTCACGGTTTCTTACACTTTTATTTGACCAAAATAATACGATATAATGTGGGTATGTGGGTATGTGGGACAATTGGGATGCAACAAAATTATCTTATTTACTACTCGTTATTCGAATACATAATCATTGATGTCCTTGTTTAGAATTCTTAAAATACATCGTATTGACCAATCCCCTCATTTGAATATTCATACAAACACCATTGGAAATTGGGTGAGAGAATATTTATTTTAGGGGAACAACTTGTGAAATTCGTCCTTCATCCAATCCAACCTGAATTGGATTGGCCCTACATCTTGAGTCCCATTAGTATTGTCATACTCGAAAGTATCTGACGAGAAAGAATGACAAAGTTCAAGTTTAGATTTAAATTAGAACAATTAAAATTTTACGGTATTACAATTCTCCCCTTCGTCACAGATTATGACTCCAACAGAGTAGCCCTCACTTAGATTGGATTCATGATAAGTGAATTTGTCCTCGGGGGAATCAAAAAGGATTCGGAATTTGGCGATGGTACCATTTTTTCCTGGCGCCGAATCTTCTTCGGCATTAACCAATTTGGAAGACCATCTAAAATTTATTTTTTGCATTGATGCAATGGGAAATAATTTTTAAAGCGAATTTACAGCATGATATGACGGCCTTTGCATCTTGGATGATCAACCCGAAGTAGCTCTCCTCGTTTTAAATTAATTTCCTTTGAAATTGAATGAATTTCATTATCTTCTGCACCTTCATCTGGGTATGTTGTGGTTGTCTAAATTGGATTTAGGAAAATATTTTTTAAATATTCAAATTTAAGTATTTTTCCTATACTTCAAATTCATCCGGAATTAGAGTTGTCCCATCTTTAAATTGAATGCCAGATCTCTCTTCCTCCTCCTCATCCTCTTGGGATTCATCGCTATTTACAGGGTCTGATGATCCTGGGATTTTATCAAATAATTCTTGTGGAATTAATTTAAGCATGTCTTTTTTCCAGTTTTCATTTTGATGTGTTCCGTAAATGTCAACCACCTCTAAAGTCGGTGCACTGTTTTTTTGCAAAAAAAACACACTTTAAACTTAAACTTAAATTAGATGTATACCGATATTTACCTCAGGAATGGCTTTAATACGTTAAATACGAGTGAAAATATTGGAGGTGCCTTGTAAATCATTGCGTGATATGATACAACAGGATAGTTTTCCTAAGTAAGTTTTTTAAAAAATTAAATAAAAATTAAGCGTTTAGAAATAGGTATAGAATTTTTGTGAAAAATCAACCTCGAGGACACGGGCAATGTCAATAGCGTTTCTCATAACTGTGATTTGAAAAAATATATATTTATAAAACATAATCTTTAAAGAGTTTATTCTGGTACCTCGCAAATTTAGGATTTGTCGAAGCTCTAATTTTTCAAAATCAATTAGAAATAGAAATTGTCCAACATCTTTTCCCATATCACTCATAGTCTCCTCAAACATTTTTAGAATCTGTTTTATTCCATCTTTCTGGTATCCACTTTCGATTCCCAACTCCAAATCCCATGCACCCTTTTAAATATGTAAAAACATTATAGATAGTTTAGTTTGAAAACTCCCATTTAGGCATAATCTGAAGTTCTAATAAGCTTCAAGTCCTGATGAAGAACTTGTTCTCTTACCATTGGCCAATAAAGGACTGTTGAATATATAAAATCACGAAATGTAATTAAAAGGTCTAGACTATATTGCGAAATTTATAAATAGTACCTATCTACTTATTGTCTTACCGGGATTTCCGCCAGGCGTCTTTCCAATAATTTCATACTTATATCGTTTCCTCACGAAAGATGGAGCTTTCCAAGTTGAAAGCTCATCAATCTTGTTATTTTTCCTCCATTGAAGGTGCTAAAAATTTTGAATACCATATGAATTACATATATTTTTTCCAAATAAATATTATTTTTTCTTACCCTCTCAAATAGCTCGGATGCTTTCTTCAGATCATTTTGATAATCTACGTTACACATAGAATGATATGTATGTATCAGTATTCAGTATATATTGTAATTGGTCAAGGTGTACTACAAATATCAAATAAAAAATTAAAGTATGTGAATTTCTTACAATTTATCCATCTTTTCAAATGAATATCCGAAGTATGTTTGGTGTTATTCAAGTCAAGATGTTTAATCCTTTCTCTGAACTGTTTGGAAAAAGAAGTGTGGAATTTTACTAGTATTATAATACAGATTTGAATATTCGGATAGTAGTACTACCTTTTGAACCACTTGTGGACTAATATCCTTCATAGAGAGCCCGAATCCGACGAGGAGAAATAATATCGGGAGGGCTACTCGGGTCTCCATTTTTTTGGAAGGCAATGCCAAAGATGGGGGATAACTGACCTGTCAATCTGTCATCCGTCTCTTCCGTATCTCACTTTACAATGCTCAAGTGTCAAAGTCACTTGACCAAGTTGCCAATCCGGTTTTCAAATCATCTCCCCGGTTANTACAATGCTCAAGTGTCAAAGTCACTTGACCAAGTTGCCAATCCGGTTTTCAAATCATCTCCCCGGTTATCTCCCATTGTATACTTCGTACTAGTACTAACACTAGAGTCAATTTATTAGCAGGCTCCTCACAAAATTTGCATTTATTTGACAGTTATTATTTACAAGAATTCATGAATCTGTACTAGATATTTACAAGGTATTTTTGCATGTATGTTCAGATGGGGATGAATAGACTACGATATACAATTTACTACATATACTTTATATTAAATGTACTATGTCTAATTAAATCAATTTTTGCAAGCTAATTATATAATGCCTTCCGTCGAGTTCAAGGTAAGGAAATTTCCAATGATGAGATCAGTTAAAAATAAAATGATTGGGAGTTCAACGACTTTAATCCGGTTTTCAAATCATCTCCCCGGTTATCTCCCATTGTATACTTCGTACTAGTACTAACACTAGAGTCAATTTATTAGTAGACTCCTCACAAAATTTGCATTTATTTGACAGTTATTATTTACAAGAATTCATGTATCTGTACAAGTTATTTACAGAGTGGGTACTACAGATGCTACGTATGGCTGTATACTAATATTAATTTTCTAGGCTAATTAAATCAATTTTTCCAAGCTTATTATATTATTCCTTCCGTCGAGTTCAAGGTAAGGAAATTTCCAATGATGAGATCAGTTAAAAATAAAATGATTGGGAGTTCAACGACTTTGACTGGGCCAAAGCTTACCCCAAAGGGGCAAAGTGACCTTTGCTCGTGTAATAGCTCCTCTTTCTTCTCCTTCTTTAGATTCTTTGTGGCGTAAATTTGCCGTTTGAGGAGATCGATGAATTCAATTGACCTTTCGTTGACCTTTGCTGCGAGGCTGAAGATGAGAAAAATGTACAAGAACACGGAGAGATTGTACATGAGACATATTCCAGCCAAAATAAATGACACCTTATCAAGTCCATTGTGAACAATATAGAGAGCAAATATACCACAAAGAGTAATTGCAATCTGAGCAATGAAGAGTGGCCATGTGTCAAATTCATTGAAAACTTCATTTAGGACCGCCACCTTGCGGTAAATTTGGACCTTCTTTCTGATT
>JAAZTK010001242.1:0-14814 GCA_036507255.1 Megalothorax incertus
TCCGAATTCGCCCTAGAACTCCGGCACTACCCCTTTTGAGAGGCTCAACCGAGAAGGAAGTTGTACTTGATACAGATGTTGACACCACTGGAGCCTTCTCACCATCTTGCTCCTGAGGAAAGTAAGGAGATTCCT
Source organism: Megalothorax incertus (assembly GCA_036507255.1). Taxonomy (NCBI): domain Eukaryota; kingdom Metazoa; phylum Arthropoda; class Collembola; order Neelipleona; family Neelidae; genus Megalothorax; species Megalothorax incertus. The sequence goes on from JAAZTK010001242.1 coordinate 136, forward strand.
GCTCAGATACAGATTCTCGAACCTCGGTGAGGATCTCTTGTTGTGGAGCTTCGGTGGAAGAGACTGGGAGAGAGATTCTTCCTCGAGGGCCTGGACGTGGGACATTTCCAGATCCAGGGAATGCTGGTCGATTCCTAGCCGTATTTCCAAAATTAAATCTTTGACGCCTCTCGGATTCTGCCGACTTTGGAGGTGGAGCCTCTCCATCAGCCTCATGAGTCTCTGGAGTCTGTTGTGTCGTAGATGATGGTGAAGGAAGTTGATTCCTGGAAAATGGAGGTCGCTTTCTTCCAGCAAAGTTCACAGGTCGTCGAGTTCGAGGGCCAGAAGGGGATGGTGGCGGAGTGGCTGGAGAAGCTTCAATTCCGGTTGCAGCTGGAGAAGAGTCCTCATGATGGAGTTGGGCAGAGGATTCAGTCGTAGTGGTGGTGGATCTGGATCTGGAGAGGAATCGGTTCCGATTTCGAATATTTAGAGGTCTCCGAGTGGTGGATTTGGTGGGGGTGGCAGAGTCTCCTTCGCTCAGGCTGTTGGAAGAGGTTGTAGTTGGTCTAAATCCACGCCTCCTTCCTCCAATTCGACTTGGAGTTGATGATGATGGTGCAGATCCCTCAGTAGTGGTTGATGATGGCTTGTTTTGAGCACGATTCCTAAATCCGCGATTCCTTCCAGGTCGGAATCGGCTCCTATCTCCTCGAGGTTCCTCCGTGGAAGGCTCGACAGATGAAGGGATTGGACTTGGCTGAGCAGCTGTGGAGGATACTTCATTGCTTGTAATCTCATCTGGAACTGGAGCCTTCTCCGCGAGGAGGACAGGCTCTTTTGCAACAATATCCGGATGATTTTTTTCAAGTTCAACTTTCTTATTTGGAATCCTTGTGTTAATGGCAAGCTGATGGAGACGTGTCAAAGCATATAAATCATTAATTGATTTCTCTCGGGCAAAGCTCTCTCGAGCTCGTTCATTTGCAGAGTCAGGAGATGGTGAGGAGAGGTGGTTGACATTAGCTGGGGTAATAATTGGTTGAGTTGGGAAGATTTGGTCACTGGAAATGACGCCAACCGTGAGAGGATTGGAATTTCTTGGGGGGAATCGTGTCCGCGTTGGTAGTTGGACATCCTCAGAGTTGTGGAAAGAGGTAGGAAGAGGCTGTTGAGGCTGCTGTTGATTTAGATGAGGTTGGTAGATTGGGATTTGAGGAAGAGGGTTATAAGTTGGGCCAATTGGTTGCTGTTGAGGTCGCCTGAGGTTCTGGTTATTCCTGAGAAATGACAAAAAAGGCTAGTTAATTAAGCTCAATTAATTAGTGGATGATTAATGATATATTTACACATCACCACTAATTATCCTTACCTAGAATTGACTTTGAATGTGGGCCGAGGAGCGTTCTCATCATCATAATTAACATTCTGGTTCGAATTAACAAATTGTGGTGCTCTTGAACTTGGAGGAGGTGTTCGGAACCTTCCCTGTTGTGAACCCCTTTGAGGGATCGCATTCTGTTCTGTGGTTGAAGGCGTATATCTGGTCTGATCTGGGGTTGGACTCTGGGCCGGAAGTTGTGAATTAAGGTTTGATTGTTTTAGAACAACTGGTCGATTGGCAGCTTGTCCAGGTGTAGCAGATTTAGGGGTTTGTCGCGACAGATCCGGAAATGGTGTTGTATTTTGAAGCACCTCCTCAGTCTCATCTTGGACATCATAATTCTCCCGTTCAGAGCTTGCTGAGGATGCCAACTGGTAATTAGAGCCGTCGAGGATAACTTGGCTGGGGATAAATGAGGATTTTTGTTCTCGGAGTTTGTTTGAAAAGCTGGGGGTATCTGTTAAATGATTAAAATTAATTAGGTAATTGTTTTTGGATTGAGGAGAGCATATTTACAGCATTATGAATTGGTCATACACTTGATTCTACCTGATATCTGGTTCCTATCCGATGGTGGAAGGACTTTCTCGGAGGAGGAGATGATTGGTGGTGGAGGAAGGGTGGTTGAACTAACTGGAGGAGGTGCTTTCTCACCCTCGACATCCGTCTCATTCCCATTCTCGTCATCATAATAGTAATAAATGTACTAATTTCGAAAGATTTCAATTAAAATGGTAATTTGCATATATCATTTGACAATACTCACCTCATATTCGTAATCTTTGCCAGATGAAGCGGGTCTCACGTTAACCCGGGCTGGTTGCGAGCTCTCTGCCACCGCCAGATTGACTGGGAGGTCCTCAAAGTCTGGAAATGTACCACTCCTCGAGCTATACTCGACCAAATTCTCCTTGTCATTAGATTTCTGAGGTTGAGGAAGAGAACGGCTCCGTGTGACATTATCAAAAACTACTCTGGGTTGAGATGTGACCACATTTACAACCATTCGGGTATTGTCTTTCTCGGAATCCGGGTAGTTGGTTGTCCCTTGAGTCTCTTCGGAGGAGTAGTTCTCAGTAGTAGGATATTCAGTCTCTTGGCTCTCCTCTCCAACATCAGGATTAAGGGTAGTTTCCTCTTCTGCAACAATAAAAAACAAATAAAACCACCATTAAAACTCCTCAAGCATTTAAACTCGCATTAACTTGGATCTACTCGACAAGGAAAGTATTTATTTCAAGCTCTGAATGATGCAGCAGTCCTACATAATTATAAAACTCGAGAGATATCTTTTATAGAGGATCGGCGATGGGCTTACAGGTTTCTAGAATCCTCAATAGTAGCTTAAATGATCTACAAATTGGTTTAATGCTCAACTGATCCTGAATCTATACATCTCTCGAATGTAGTAGGCTATTTTTATCGAGTTTTTTTATGTGCAATTTCACAATTTCAATTTCTAAAAGCACGTACTGACCAGGATCTACTACTAAATCTCATCAGAACTCACCTTTGGAGGAATTCTTGATGCCTTTCCGGCTCTTCGAGGTCCGCACCTCATCAAATTCGGGGTAAACTGGATTAATATTGACCCTTTTTCCGGAGGCTTGTCTCAAAACTGCCACATTCGACCTTCCCGAACTTTTCTGATTAATTTTGGTTAAGATCTCATCATTCCGAGCTCCATCATGTACATTTAAATCTTCTCTCCTTACACTTTGATGAATTCGGACATACTCTTCTCCAGGTTGTGGTGAAGTAATGACACGGCTCTCACCATTCGGAGTCCTCCGAAGCCCTTTCCTTGATGAGAATTCTTTATCTTGATTAGAATCGAAGATTCGGGTGAATTGAGGACTTGAATTAGAGATGGAAGTGAAGCGAAGTAGGTCTGATTTTTGGTTTAGAAGCCTTGAAAATTTAACATCTTGAGGGAGGGCAGCAGCAGCTCCTTGGGCATAGGTGCAGAGAGGGAGGATGGACAGGGTTAGGGATAAGGCAAGAGCATAGTTAAATCCACGAGCCCTGAAAGAGTATACAAGTCTTAATTAATGGTCAATTAAATAATAAATTATGTTAGAATCTGAAGCGAGCATCTCAGTTTACGGTTTACGGTATATTTACGCATGTAATTGCAACTCAACTGCACTCTAATTCAATTCGCAGCTTTACCTATAGCTTGTTCCATGCCCATTCTTATGTAAAGTGATCTAGTTTAATTTTTAAGCTTATTTTTGGAGCAATTCCATATTTGTAAGGTAGGTAGGTATCAATATGATTGGGTAAGAGGGGCAGCTCGTTTCTAATAAGCTAACCAAACTGACCCAAATAGTCTACGGCCAAAACCACAAACTGCCAAATCAACTTTTTTAAATTTAGGCTTTTGGAGGCTAATAGATTTTGACAACTCCCTCATACAATTTCACATTTCACAATGATACTTGTAAATAGATATGCGACTCGAGAATGAATGCAATGTGCAATTAACCGTTTCGAGTCATTGTTCCAAAATGAAATAAAATGGAATGGAAGGGTAAAAGCCTATTAGATACTTTTAAAATGCATTTACCACGTTTACCCTGCCATATATTGTATCGTACATATTGTAGGATAATTAGATGTAAATATGGTCAGTTTATGAAGAATATAAATGCAGAATCGAGACTGAAAGTGGATTCATTTCTGTCCAGTCGTGCTTCGGATTCATTATAATATGGACTTATGCAATCCCTAATTAGACCTTGCGAATTTCTGACTACTTACAAAGTATATACTCTCGAGTACTTGATTAGACAATCCATTTTTGCGAAAAACAATATGTAATATATGCAAATGTCATTTCGAAGCATGGATTTCTGCAACCGGAGTTCATCCTTAATCATCCTCAATTGTCCACGAGCACGAAATTATCTCCCCACAAAGAGTTTACTGATCTATAATGGCCTGCAACAATACAGATTAAATATTTGCACATAATAATCATATTCATAGAGTTAAAACCCTGCTCAGGGAAGATGGGGAGTTGACTAGAGATCCTTTGAGAAAGAGAAATTCAGCTACTGATTTACATGGACAAATGGCAATGAATGTGTCAATTGTAGCTCTAATTCTCTTCCTATTCATGCAAAAAAACGAGCATATTTATTCTTCATGAATCATATAGTTCATCTGAATATAAACACCAATTTATGTCCTTAAATCAAGATGTCTCCTTTGGGGCACACAGTAGGAATGAGCAAATTAGCATAATCTATACGGAGAGAAATGAGATTTTTAATTAAATAATGATTTAAATGGATTCTAGCTTCAGTTTCTCAAATGGTAGCAATATAATGTTCAACAATGAGCAACAATAGTCAACTTTCTATGTCAGTGAACATTGTGGGAATTTACATTTAATTCGTGTAATTTCTGTAATAGGAGTCCAATAAAGTACGGCACATTCACACTTTGAAGAATCCTGAAATTGAATTTAATAACCTTTCCCTTGAAAGTTGGATAATTACCCCCGCATGTAAATACATTTTTTAAGCCAGATTAGGATCTCATAGGGAGAAATCATACCTATACGCACATGTACCTACTTATTTAGAAAAGGTCAAATAAACCCTTCAAAAATCCAAGATTTGTATCTTTTGCATTGTTATTTGCATTTACACGAATCCTCCTCGGGGGAAAGTGAGTGAATTGTCATATATTCGTAATAAAAAGCAATTACGAGCAGATCTACATATGCCTCGGAACTATCTGTACATACATATTTATATTCTTTCAAAGCTTAGAGACTTTGGAAGCAGCTCTCGATTAAAAATTGGAGTAGTTTATTATTATTTGCTTGATATCCCGCTGTTACGGACCTCATCCATGTCTAAACATGCGCTACAGATGCATTTCGGTCATGTTCCAACTTTTACTTTCTCAAATACTCTCGTAGAGGAGGAGGAGGAACAATATAGAAATTAAATGGTCTCGATCAGACTACACATGTAAATTTTATAAAATGATTAATGACAAGAAGTTGTAGAGGATTTGACAGCTTCAAGCACTTAAGCCTCGAGTACACCCAGTCAAAAATTATCATCTCCAACTGCTGCCTACCGTCCACGGCGTCCACTTCCAAGAAATGTGCTCTATTTGTTAAAACTTTTGTTTTTACCCCGTGCCAGGTATGCTTGAAATTTATTAATTTATTTCGAGTAAAAGTGCACTCACTTTTGAACATATTAATTTAATTGGGTGCAATTCGAGAGCCGGAACTGCACACACTTTTGCATTCTGGAAGAGTTTTGAGAGTTTGAGAGTGCATTGCAGCGTAGATTGCAAGATTAAGCTAGGTATATATCTAAATGCATTCATATTTGAGGGCGGAGAACGCAACCAACTGCTCTCGAGAATGCTAAATAAGATCCTTTAATATATTGTAATGAAAGTGAAGGTGAAATCTGCGAGTACAATCAAAAGATGGTTGAAAGAGTGGAGGAAGGATGAGTTCATATCAATTTCTCTTTGAGAGGAATCTCAAGTTGGAGGATTCAAAGGGTGGTAGTGGAGGAGGAGGAAATGATGGTGGATGGGAAGTTGGAGGGAGTTCACCGCAGATTAAATGTAAATCGGAACATCAACCTTGAGATTTAAGGTGTTCAGGAAAGTCTATTTTGGAGTTTTAAAGCCATTTTAATCCACCGGGGTGTTTACGAGGTATTAATAGGAGCATTCCAGAGAGCTTAAGGTAAATAAAAACATTTACTCCTCCCTTGAAAGGTCACCAAAAGAGAAACTCTTTCAAGGTTTACCCATAGACTAGACCTATAGAATTCAAAGGGGAGTCTGATGCTTTTGATGGTAGGTATTCGCGGTTATAGGGTAATTTTATATGAAGAGCTAATCTGTTCCTTGTTTTGGTTTAGGAGCCCTTTTGAGAAGAAATAATTGCAATTTCACACCTACAAAAATAAATATAGGTTCAAATTCGACAATCCCAATTGAGATATATCTTTAAATAGATTGTTTTTGAAGGTAGGTCGAAGAGATCATTAGGAGGAGGTGTATTAAGAGATAAAAATAGCCTGGCTTTAACCTTGCCTAAATTTCACACTTGGATTCACACTTGGGAGTGATTTATAGTAGATGAAAAAGCTAAAGGTTAGACTTAAGGGGACAAACAAAAGATTGTTTGGGAAGGGATTTCCAATTCCAGGTAAATCCCAATTGGTTTTACTCTAATTTTAGATGCAAATCAATTGTTTTCAATTTGAATAGATTCCTTTTAGCAAAGTGTAGGTAAGTCAAGGATGAATCCCTTAAGACTAAAAGGACAATAAAGGGATCAGCATTCCAAAGGTAAGGTATGCCAGGGGGAAATGGACTTTTGTGGATTGGATGTGTAAAAGTGGGATGAAGAAAGCTTAAAATAAATACAAGAGTTTCCGGATCATAGCCGCCGTGTAAAAGTAGTACAACTTTACAAGTGTGGTAGTACAACTTGTACAAGTGAAGGAAAGAGAATTGAAATGGATCCTAATTATAAAAGCAATGCCCAATGAACGCAAATTCACTCAAATCATTCAAAAATCCATTAAACTTAATTGCTGTCAGTTCAACTATTCCGTAGGTATTAATATCTCTTTATTCATTGGTTTTAAGCCTCTTTTAGCAATATCCTCAAATCCTTCCTCAATCCAATCTTTAATAAGCAATAAGCACCTACTCTAGCTATTAATCCGGAGCTACGATATATGAATACTCGAATGTATTACTCCTGAGCTGTATGTAAGATTGTTTAATTTCGAAAGGATTAATTAAACTGTAGGCATCTGTACAGAATAAACCTCAATAATCCAAATTAGGAAGTGTGAAGAAATTCATATGATACACGATCAGATGACACGAACAATATTCACGCCTATTCACACCACAAGTGTCTAAAATTGCATTAAATTATTATTAGTAGGGAGGAAGATGCATTCTGCAAAATGTAAATCCTCCTCCACCACCACCTCCTCCTCCGCCTAATTATATATGCAATTTCATGGGTCCGTGACAAAACCTGCAAAGAAGGTGTTTTGTCTCGATTCGAGACTAATCTTAAGACAAAAGCACTCTTCCTTTTTGCACCTCTTGGAGTTGGTGATGAATTGAGTATTGAAGAAAAAATGCAATTTATTCTTTTTTCCTTGAATTAATCATCTCTCCAATATTTGGTAGGTATCTGACTGAGGAAGGACTAAGGAATTCCTAGTCTAAAATCGGAGTAGGTCAGCTCACGAGTATAGGAGTATGAGATAAGTATAACAGGACTAGAAAGGGACATCAAACTCTCGTTCTTCACTCAATGCTTATTCAAATCCAGCATCAGCAGCCACATTCACTCTCACTTGAGGACCGTTGCCACCTTCTCCTCAATCACAAATTAATATTCAGCTCCCCAACTGCCTTTTTTTCATATTAAATTAAAATCTCATCTCTTGAATTCTCAATTGAAATGTCAAATATGAATCTATAAACTCAGAGTCGCCAGATTACTCTCACTTGATCTCCCAAAATCAATCCTCAATACACATTCCATTGAATTCTTGTTAAATGAATGAAATCTTAATAAAATAATCATCCAATTGTCCCAATGGCTTATTAAATTAATTTAATAAGATAAATGAAAATAAATGAATCAATTCTTTAACTCTACCTCCATTGTTTGAATAAGATATGGGCAGTTAACAAAAAGGTGATGAATGCAAATAATTCTTGGCGTCTTTGACCTTTTTGTAAATGTAATAATATAGTTATATCCTACCATTAAATTAATCGCATTAATTAACTTGAACGCACAATACATATCAATATCAACCCCTGGGAGAATATTCCTCCAGGTCATGAGACTATTTCTCACCTAACTTGATATTTATATACTAGGTTTTATTTAGAAGGTGAGCGGGGGTTCGTTCATAAATAATGAACTTGGTTTTACAAGGTAATTAATGCACTTGAAGAGTAAAGTGAGAGTACTCGACTCTCTTAAAAACCGAGCTAAAAATGGTAGAATCTCACTTGTTCCCCCTTGTAAATTTTTGAAGCCTACAAGGATTGATTGGTAGTGTAAAAATCTTCATTTTTGCACATTCTTGAATTTTTTGAGAACACTAGTGTTTCTTTTTAATGATCATTATCTTTTAAAACTCTCTGAGGGTGTACCTCCATTTAATATACTATTTGCCATTTGGGGTAATTTTGAACATGTGTAATTTGTCACCTTTTTACAAGGAAAAATAATTCTCATGATTAATGATTAATCTTACTTGTCTTACTGCCCCATTAAAAATTGGAGACCGGAAGTTTACAAAAAAGATTTAAAAATCAATTAATACACATACGGATATAGGACAAATTCCATAAACTCAAGAGTAAACGAGTCAGGTTATAATACAAACTATTGTTATTTAACTCTATACGAGTATCTATGTAATAGATAAGTATTGTATTGAGAACCAGTTTAATAAGGGAATGAAAAATGAGTTGAATAGTATTACGGATGCAATCATTCGAGAGTCCTAATCGCAGTTGATGCATTTTGCTAAAAGCTACATGCTACAATTGCATGAGCAGATACATATTAGATTGGACTTTGGAGTGGTCGAGTAATACTCTATAGGTTAAAGATTCAAATTCCCTTTCATTTACTACGTATGTACAATACTACAATAGGTAAATGTTCAGAAACAAATGGAGTTGCAACTTCCTAGGGTTTGAAAACAAGGGTCTCATTTGTTGGCTGCTCTTATGAGACTCTCCAACCCATATCCGGTATGATCACCACCAACTTCCTACTCTTACTTACATACTTACTCTTATTACTCTTACATACTTACTCTTCTCGAACAGTTCAATTACAAAAGAAAAGTAGTTTTGGCATCATCAACCCCATGTAAAAGGGTGCATGTAAAAACTCATGAGCAATATGTGTCCATTATAACGTCAAACATTTGGAATAGATTACTTTTTGACACATTTATCATTAACCCATTAACTCATTGGGCATTGTAGTAGAATGTGAGACAAAACGGGAGCCAAATTGGCAGAGGGGTGCAACCGTTGGCTCGCTCCACAACTCGGAAGAAGCATATTAATAACTGATTAATCTACTTTTACATGCGTACAAAAAATGTACTTACATTCTGGTCAAGAAATGGAGCCCCAGAAGTGCCTGGGAATGCTCTCAAGTTGAGGAACTGCAACTTCTTAAGGGTGGTGAGGCTCCCAAATCCTCTCAAGCCTTTGAAGATTGGCAAAAAAGGGAGAGGATGAGGGCAAGGGCCGGCAAATTGGCAAATTGAAATGATTTCACTGCACAATTTAATTTAAATTCACTTTCCTTTTTATATTCTGCAAATCACTCCTCATTGAGTCTCCCTACTCCACAGTCTTTGACTTAATTCACCCCCTTTTGAACCAACAATCTCATATCTAGCCAGTCCAGGAGCAGCCAAACTCGAGGAATATTTAAATTTGACTAGGGGACGAGGAGGAAGACTTCTCTGGCTTGAGGTTGGAAGAGTACTGAGCCTTTGGTGGAAGGAACAGTGGTAAATCTTCGTTCAAAATTGAGATTGTTGATGGGGTGTGCGAATAAAGGTAGTTGCAGAGGTATGCTCAAGAGATAGGTATGTATACAAATGGGGAAGAGTTAGATAGTGCTAGGGGAGAGTAAGTAATGCAATTGAAAGTGCATTAGAGGTATATAGGGCTTTCCTATAGGGGGGATTGTGAATTGTAAAGTGCTTTACATTTCTCTTCCTCCAAGTCTTAGGCATTTACTATTACAAATGTAGTAGTACTACATTCTCATTGATCTATATAGGTATATGTAGACTTTAGAGTATATGTAGAGTATACCTTTGAAACTCCTTAAGCTTAAATTAATTGTTGAATGGACATAGGTATCATGTGTATTGTTGGGGTTCGCCCTTAGTCGGCCTTCTCCCTTTCTGGATCTACTTTGTATTATAGATAGTACTTATAATACTTTTATTGTATTTTGTAACTAGAATCGGTTTGATACAATATCTCTACCTATAAATGGGTATGGGATAGATCCTAAGCCTTTTTCTTTTGACCTAATTGTAGTTAGGTATCTGGTTTGAGCCGAAAATACTTTGTAGGTAAAAGGTAGGAATTACAATATAAGTATATTGACAATACTCTCTCGTACGCCCTTAACTCTTTTCAATCAACTTCTTGTGGTATAGGTATTGACACCTCTCTATCTAATCCAAGGCATCTAACATTGACCATTCGATGGCTGAGTTCCGTCCAGGGTCACCCTGGTCTAATTTCAATGCCTTTTGGAACTCGACTTGGACCCAACAATTGTTGTAGGTGCCACAAGACGAGAGATCTGATTGATTTCTATCCAATCATTCCGCCGGATCTTTCCCCACTTTTTTCACGATTCATGTACAAATTGTCTAATCACTAATGGCTAATATTCAGGTTCAATCAGACGGCGGCAAGGGGTCTAACGCCTTTGTATTACTCGTATTAGAGGACTTTGGAGCTCAAGGACTCTTCAAATCTCTCCCTTGAATGAATTAAGGAACTTTTATCGATTTTTATCTGTCGATGAATTGAAAGAAAGCCGATGGCTTATCACTTATCAGTCCAGTCCAGTCAAAAGGGAGACCTTAGCCTAGTAAATGAAGTAAATGAGTAGTTTTTGAGACACCGTCTCTTGAAAAGATTTGCAAATTTGCAATTCACTTGCATTCAATATCCGCCAATTTATTGATTACTTATCGTACGAGTATAGGGTGTAATCAGATTAATTTTATGAATATATGCACTTGCCGTACAAGGTTACATTTCATTGATAAAAGTAGTAGGATCGATTGATGCCAATCCAAAGGGAAAGGGTATAATTTTGATTGAAAAAGAACGCCAAATAATTAGAATTTAGCTTTGAATTTCCGAATTAAAGACACAAAAGTTTCAAAGTTGAACAATCAATCTTGAGATTTATGCTCTTTTAATTGTTCAGGAAAGATATACTTACTTACATGTACTACAATAGTAATATACAAATAATCAATGTTTAATTGGTTCTAAAGTTCGAGGAAAGTAATTTGCACAAATCTCGTTCGATTTGCATAAAAATTGGAGTGTGTGCCATTTCCCAATTGGTGTCTACAATACTACAATCGATATCTCATATGTGCCATTAATTTAATTGGCCAAAATCGAAGGTCATTCAATTCTAGTTATTGACATCCTTTTTCAGCATCTCACCCGACAACTTTATTTATTTCTTCTCTGTCTGTCTGACAATTAAATAAATTAAATAAATTTTAGAGACCACCCCAAGAAATACAAGTTTGGAATTTGGATTGCATTGGGAGGAGAAATATTTGTATGAGAATTGTTGAAATCAGCGAGGCGTGAGATCTACCTATTCTTACAAAAATAATTCCTCCAATGATCTGATCTAGATTCGTGGAACCGCAGTCTACTCATTAGAGTGGCCTGTAAATAGGGATGAGAAGTGCAACCGAACCGTTAATACGCCTTTTTGTGGCTTACCCTGAAAAAAAGAGATGCCAAACAAACCTTCAAAAATAAGAATAGTGTGTGAATTTATCTATTTTGGATTCATAATTTATATTATTTGTATTTGTATGATCTACAATATTAGATAGAATCTCTAGACTCACATTAAATGGCACTTGCAAATAGTCTATGAATGAAGCGAGGCAACTTTCGCATCTTGCCTTAAAATTGAATGGATCTTCCGAAGATGACTTTGATTTCTTGCAACAATTTCACTTTTTAAATATTTTAAATAGATCTTAAATGCTATAAAATATGAATCCTACCTAGTCGCATATAAATAAAAGCAGAGCATAATTCAATTACGAGTGATTGAAATAGTTTTGAGAGTGAGAAAGTTGAACATGATCTGTTTAAGCCTCTAAAAATAAACACTGGGGATCGCCCTCTTCAATCATCTTGTATGCAATGAGTAGCATAACTTTCTGTCATTAATGTTTTTGAGTCTTTGAGATGGATGAGGAGGATGTAAATAATACGAGAGATAGAACGAAGAGAGTATGAATGGAGGGAGGTCAAAGTTAGAGGAAAGAACTCGGATTATCTCCTTCTTTCATCATCAAATCATTCTTACTTGGTAGTATATAATAATACAAAGGATTATTAATATTATCTATAATGCAAATGCAAGTACTCATATTTAATGAGTCTTTATGTTAAATTCTAAAATGCATTCACGCCCAGAAACTCTTATCAAATATTTCCATCCACTGCAATCTTAAATGAGAATGAAAGTGTGCACTTTGAGATGCTCATTTTTCAAAGTAAGCGTGCAATTTGCATTTTTGCTCATCTTCGCAATTTCCTTAATGAATTTGCCCACAAAATGAACCTAAATGCTCGTTGAAGCCTTTAAAGATGCACAAAATAGGGCAATTAGATCATAGTTTACCGAGCTATAATTTAATGCCGCTTATCTTGAGGATTGCATCATAATTGCAATTTAGTAAAGGGCTCAGGTATGCTAGAAGATCCTTTTAAGAGCATGGACTTTGACTTGGTGGTCGAGAGTCCTCGGACTCCTTCTCCGATCTCCCCTTTCCATTGTCTTTACCTCCTCCACCTTGATTGCCTGACTCATTAGATATTATAATTCAAGGAGGAATATAATTCACAAAGTCCTCTTTAATCTCTGATCCCAAGCGTATTTTGTTCTGGGTGATTTATTAATTTTTGAGGGGGGTTCGAGACAATGCAAGGAAGAAATGGATGCTAAAAAGATAGACCATATTGTCTGGAATGAGAATGAGATAATCAATAATAGTAGGTATATTGGAAAGCTTTATGGTATCTATTTTCAAGGAGGAGGAGGTGTAGATTAAACTGATTTGAATTAACTAATCTCAATTGGGCGTAATTTGAGAGTTACCTTTGAGGAGAGTCCTCAGGAGGAGAGTTGTCGTGTGGAGCGTGGGTTTGAGGGGACAGATATGGTTTAATATTATTAAAAAAGCTTTCACCTTTGACTCCTCCTCCTCCTCGGCAAACTCTGCTGCTCACACACATCTTACAAATGTATATTATTAAATGAGTCGTAATACAATTATCATAAACTTATTCTCAAAGTACTACTACAATACATTGTACAAAATACAATGGAATCATCATCATTAACTCGTGTTTTTCGAAGGTATCTCGTAACCGCCTTCCCCCTGGGGCTTCTTCCTCCTCCTCTTAACCTTTTTTTAAACCTTAATATTAAAAATTAATATCTTAAGCCTTATATGTAAACTGTAGTGTTATATGGGCAAAAATAAAATATAATTAACCCGATTACTACCATTAAATTATAAAGTTTTCCACCCCATTTTAAATGAGTGGGGCTTTTTGTACCTCCCATTATTCGAAGGATCAAAGATTGATTATATAACAATTTAGATAAGGATGTCTATGAGGGCTTTGACTTTCCCTAAAGGGTATTGAAAAGACATTTAAAAATAAATGGATAGAAAGGGCATTCTAAAGATGCTTTTAATTTAATTGAAAGGGAAATCCCTCGATCAAGATTACCTATGAATGAAGGTTTCTTTATATTATTATGCTTTGAAATGACATTCTTCCCAAACAATTGAATTATTAAAGATCTGCTCTCGAAAGAGCATCCAACTTTCAAAGTCCCATTGTAAATATTAAATTGTATAAGATTAAGATTAAGATGATATCATATAATTTGTGTCCACTTCCAAGATAAGCACCCATTGGGTGCCTACCCCGTCTAATGGAAATTTATAATGAGCGTTAAAATTATTAACTCTTTACTCAACTTTAGCATGTGTCTTATGGGCAAATCCCAGAAGAAGATTTTGTGCAAAATATTTAAGCAATAGAAAGGTATCTTAAATAATATTAATTGAAGAGCACAGTGAGAAATGGTAGGTTAAAATGTGCGTGTAGAAATATTGGAATTTATTATTAAAAATAAACATTCATAGCTGCATAGGTAGAAGAGGAGTTACATATTGAAAGGGAAAGTTGCATAGGCCTACATCCTCCAAAATAAATGTTTTTTTAATGAGATGTACTCGTAACACTGTATTATGCAAAAGCTTCTCAAAAAAGAGATTATTATAACCCTAATTATAAAATCTCTATTACAGGCCTTATTATTTTTACGCAATATTAAATTGATCCACTAATAAGTAATAATCAGCCCAATTGTTCATTAATACCCTTCCTTTAATGCGTTTAATGCCTATTAAGGCCAATTATGTCCTCACATT
>JAAZTK010001243.1:0-14805 GCA_036507255.1 Megalothorax incertus
AAAGTAGTTAAGGAGATTCTCAAAGCCCTATACCTTTAACATGGGGGGAAAAGGTAAAAGGTCGTATTATTATGCATTAGGCCCATTATGTACATGCTTCACATTATCAAGAAATATTAGCATTGCAAATTACTCTCGAGTAAAACACCGTATTATATCCAAATAAATTGCGCAGATTTGCAGGTTATTTGCAATGTCTTTGATATATCTGATTCTGTATAATATAATGTCTGGAATGGAATATTTTGCATTATGCTGAGGATGAGAATTATACTTAGGATTAGTATAATTTTAATTTGTAAAAATTTGCTCTAAAATCTTTAAATTATTATAAGAAAGAACTTATAAATTTTTAAAAAGACTGTGGAATTTGCAATAAAAATATAGATAGGTTCTTTAAACCCATCTCTGCACCGAATCAATGGCACACTTTGAGGTTAATGTCTTTTTCATCTTTCTACTACGAAAAGTACATGTGCAATGGGGCTTCCCCAATGTGCATCAAAAGAGGAGATGACTTTAGGAGCCATTAAAAGCCCCAAATCCGAAAATCGGAGCCAAATCTGGCCCGGATCGGATATCCCTTTCATTTGAATGAGGATAAGTAAATGATGAGTTTTTGACATTCCGCCAGATCCATTAACCTCAAAGTGAGCCTTAAGTAAGTTAATAATAATAAATGGATCATAAATCAGAATGAAAAATGATTCTGAGCAAATCCAAATTAAGCAGTACACGACGCTGTGGAATACCTACACATCTATTAATGAGATTAGCTTATTTCGGGTAACTTTAATCCAAATTTAACCTGAATGGCTCTATTTTTATCCACAATTTACGTAAATCCCTTGTAGGTATTACTAGTTATTTACTACCTAGATATATTCGTAAAGCTTCTAAAGAATTGTATTTTTGCACGTATTGCAAAAATAAAATTCTAGAAATATCTGGTTTAAAAATAAGTCGAGGATTCCACTATAAAAAATCGCAAAATCCAGTTTGAAAACATCGGAAAAATACATTTCATGTTTTTCTTCGGGAATAAATTACCCATCGAATTATTCAGGGGCATGACCACTTGCAATTTCAATCAGATTAATTGAAATCTATATTTTATGAAGACCGAGCGGTGAAATGCGGATTGATCATGCACCTTTGGATTACGTCTTTTTTGTACAAACCTACGTAAGAACAATGCACGTACTCGTATAATGATATCGATCTTTTTATTCCAAATTCCAAATTTATCCAGGATCAGAACACGTAATGAGATGCGTGTGAACATGCAATCCCTTTTTCCAAATACTCTGTACGAGTATATTTTACAAATATCTGAAAAGCTATCTTTACTCTTCTTTATTTGACCTTTTAAACCTATGGAGGTAGATGTGATTACGCAGATGGGCCAAATCTGTCAAAAGAAATTGAGAGTAATTCCAATTTGCATAATTTACCCAACTTTTCGGGGAAGGAATATCAGTAAATCTGATTAATATTTGACGAAATCAGCGTAGGTGTTTTTATTCAAATACCTTCTTTAAGAATTCTGACGTTTTTCATCTTCTTTATGATATTTGCATCCTAAATCCCACTTCCCACGCTTGGACCCGGAATATTATTCCAAGAATTCTGAATTACCCTATTCAAAAACTATATATTTTTCCGGTATAATAATTTTGAAAAGTGATTCCCCTTGAGGGAAATGAAAGGAATTTAATTAGAATAATGTTTATAAATTTCCGAGCTCTATAAAATAAATATATAATGCGATCGGATGAAGGCGGATCTGTCGAGTCTATAATTTTTACCCCAAATGTAATCGCTCCTAAGCCAGGGAGGCTTTATCTTTACCATTAGTTTAATTAATGCCGCTCGTAGAATTGCACAAAATGTACCAAATGATCTTAACTCTGAATCTGAACTAGATAAATTCTCCCCATATCTTTCCTACAGGCTACTACTTCCTCCACTCAAATTAGTAACGGCAAACTTGGGATTTGATTTGATCTTAGCTAGCATATATTTTTAGATTTATTCTAGGGGAATTTATTGCAAAATTTCTCAGACTCGGAAGTCTGAACTTGTCAGTTCAAATCAACAATATTACGGCTGAAATATTAATGTATCCGTATAGGCATTGGTGCATATGACATTAATAGATTGAAATCGATTTTAACTTGAAGAAATAGGTCAAACTTATATACTTTAGTTTTGGACAAGTTGCAGATCAAATTTGTAATTTCAATTCGGGAATTGGACGAGATCAAAGAGTTCTTGGAACTTTTAAAGGATATTCCCAGAATTCCAATTCCAATTACATTTGCCAATTGAAGTAGTAGGTATATCATAATATCAGTATGGTTCGTAGAGCTAGACAAGCATTTCATCATTTCGGTAATTTCTCCAGCAAAAATACATTTCTATCCTATATTTATAATAGGATGTTTCGTAAAAAAGCAATAATTACTAAAATTGGCTCTCTACTGACCCAGTTTTACCTATAATTAGTATGGAGCCAACATGATATTACATGCCATCAATGTCTCTTTGTCAAGATCCCATGTCATCGTACTCCTCAGCCAAATCCTGCCCAAAACTAGTTATTTTAGTAAGTCTATGTAATCCACTCTCGTGATTGAGCAAGATGGAAATTCTGGTTAGGATATATATACAGAATTTCTTAATCAAATCTTTAATCCTCTAATTCAGAGTTCCCCACATTTCTATACAAGTAAATCCAGGGCAAACCTATTATTGTATAAAATAGAATAGGGTTAGATAGTACTAATATTATAAGGAAAGTCCTTTGGATGATATAATCTTAAACAAGTATTTATCTTTTTAATTTATCAAGGATATCGATCCTATTTGCCCATTGGATACAGCTAATAATACAATACAAAGCCTTGAAAATCTCCTAGCTCGCCCAAAACTAAAAACATACGCGATTCAATAATAAAACTAATCAATGTCAATATTTGAGGTTGGGTTTTTCTCCCTCAAGTTTACTTTCTACTCATAAATCGCTATGTAATATTAAATAATGAAATATTACAATAGAACTCAAATTCACTCGATTTAAAGATTGCATTATTTTATAAGCCAATTACAATGACCTTTCACCCTTCAGAGGAGGAAGGCTGAGAGGTTAGGAAATGGCCAAATTTAGATGAAATTCGCCCATTAAGTAACTCGCGGTGGCTGCATTTCTCACTTCTACAGTCAGCCCAGATTACATCATAAAACTTGATCCTTTTGTTTCTAATTGAGAGTGCAACTCGAGAGTACAATGCGCCAAATCAGTTAGGAATACAGCATATATTGTAACAAATATACAATGCACAATTTATAATGATTGTCGATCTCAAAAGGAGCTCAAACTTGGCCCAAATTTAAGTGCACGTGATTTTAAATGCACACAATTGTACTGATTGTTAATTAAAATGATTCGGTCGACTTCTTTTAATTTCCTTCGAGTTTTCAACCAAAAAAGCTTGACATTTGAGGAGTTTGAGGATCGAAGAGCCTTGACTTTTGATGTTGCATAATGCAATTGTCATTTGGGCTTTATTTCCATATAGTCTAGCTTTGTAGCTAGACTCTAATAGAAATCTAATATTCGGGATTCCAATCTGCCCAGAGTTTCTGCCAAATAAATTTACAAACTTTCATTTAGACCCCTGAATCTAATCCAAGCTCAAAGATATACCTTGCCCTGATACATATAACTCGTATAACCTAAAATTCAATCAAAGAGCGAACCCCAATTTTGGCAAGAATTTTGCAAGATGAGAATTCCATTAGGGAATTCTTCGTGGAAGTAAAATTTATGAAGATCCACCGATTCTTTTATTTCATAAAATCAATGATTCAATAAGAATCTAACTTAAGAGATTGCTAAACCTCGTATTTTTGGCATCCCCCCGCAGACTCTGAACTTTGAGCTATTTAATTAAAATAAATCCGTATTCGCATCATGTCTCTTGACGTGTGCATTACTCCCTCGTAAGTTTCCTCAAGGCTGCTCAAATTTTTACCAAAGTTTGAACTTTGTGAGTATGTTAAATTCCTCAGGGTCTTTCAAAATGGGGCGGAAAAAACTCGAAAAAAGTCAAATCTACACTTTAAAATGTTAAGTATAATGAAAAATGAATTATTCATAAATGATGGTTGCAAATGCTAATTCCAAGCTATTTCAAAAAAGAGAATTTTGCACTCTTTACGAATCCCTAATGGTAGTACTGTGTACAACACTTTGTAATTTCGCTCCTGGTTTTTTTTTTGGTGTGTAAAAAATGAAAGCATAAACAAAACTGTGGCTGCAGTAATGGCTATTCATAATGTTGTAAGAGCCTAAAGGGGAATTTAATGCGGAAAGGGGGAGGAATTTGGGTCATGTCAAACCATCTCCTATTCAAAAGGTAGCAGTCCAACTTTGAAAAAGAATCTCTGAAAAGTCCTATAAATATAAATTCTTTATTCGCAAATTCGGACGTAAAAAGCCGAACCTATTTTAAGTCTATGAGTCGGGAAATGTACATTTCAGACGGTGTGATTGGCAGCATTACGCAAATATCTAGGTGTATTTTTAATATGAATTTACCTCATTCAAACTAAGGGGTATTCTGGAGAGCAAGTCATAGTCATATGCTATTTTTACAACTGTTTCGAACGTAGTATGCAAATTTTTGATGTGTGACAAATGATGGATGATGGACAATAAAAATATTTTGATTTTTATCTTTTTTATCATTCCAAAATTACACCTGCCGAAAAATCCTGATAAAAATTTTGCACCTGCAAATTAATCTTCTTTACACAGTAAATGGCAAAATATAGCAATTTAATAGCCCAATCTAATCATATGTAAATGCTAATAAAGATAAATGTCAGATGAGAATTCCTGGATAACCACAAACCCCCGAGGAACGCCTCAAAACCTGCGAACATCCGGGCCTAAAATGCTTTTAGGGCTTATTGGAATATGAATAGAGTCTTTGAATACCTGAATAGACGTAATTTAAATAGATCTAAAGGTCAGAGGATTGGAAAGGCCATAAATTGACAAGAGGTAATAAATTCTCATCAAAAGTGTAGATAAGGTGTGCGAATTTCGGGATGTTATTAGGTTCGACTCACTCCGAATTTAAGGCACTAATTTAGATTGGTTTTTACGCAGCAGCTACCTTCAAAAGAGTGTTTGTTTTCAATAGGATCCGGGATATTCCCCGACATCCGCGGATCCTCCACTTACTCATATTTTATAGTCATCACGCCCTACTTTTTTGCGTCTAAATGGTTTACTTATAAGTTATAACCCGCAAAGTATGCTAAGGTAAATATGATATTATACAGAGTAGTAGTGAAAATAATAAGATGGGGTTTAGATTAATGAAGGTTGCAAAATTTGTTAAAGTGAGAGAGGAGCATATAAATCGGCCCACTTGATGAGCTGTATGGGAAGAAGAGTGTCAATGGGAGTTGAACACGAAATACTCGTTACGGGAAACCTCTCTAATCTGTAACACGTAATATCTGGCCTAATACTACAACTGCAGCTTACAAGTAAAAGTTTAATGGAGAATATTACTTTTAGTATGGTAAGGTTTAAGGTGCAAAATGCAAAATGCTATACTTGCATATACAGATTACTTTAGGGCACTTTGTGAACTCTCTTAAAAATGGTTGGCCCGTTTATTTTATGAGCTACGAGGGGTCTGCCTGAAATTCGTGCTAAAATAACAGACTCTGCAGGTATATGAGTGAAGAAGTGGAGTGAAAAATAGAAATTTGCAAACTCAGCACCACTTAAACTCTGAATAAATACTCGCAAACTAAACGGATCTTTGATCAACAATGCCCAGGGGGCTTTTTTGAGGATACTCAAACGGTCAAACCTACCTAGTACTGATATCTTCAATAGTACATATTTAAGCTCATTCTTAAAATTAATCCTTAATTTCTCAAGCTAGAAAGTTGTATTGAATTCATAAGCTAAAGTCTAATTAAAGAATTTGCTTGAGTGAATTTATAGCAAATATAAATTTGAAAGTTGTCGCTTTCCTAATTAGTATTATCTATTAGTAAAATTCGTATACGTATACTATAGTGTAAGAGCAAGGCTACAGATCACTACTTTGAATCCTGAAATTCCAGAATTCTGATCAATAGGAAGTTGAACGAAAATGTTCAAATGACATAAGGTTATTCGAGTATAGTATAGATCTTTGTATATTAGGAAATGATATCTGGATGTTTAGGGAAGTCGAATCTGGTTGCCCTTCCTCAGTTAACCCTTTTTTTCAATTAGATAATATTTATATGTAAATGCACAATCATACCTTTGAGCCCTTTGTTCCTCTTTCAACTTGTTCTCATTGCTCTTGTTGGAGAATCCTTGGACAAGGCACAACATTTCGACTAAAGACTCTGAGGAAGACTGGAGTTCGTGAAGATCCAGGCTTGAATTTTTTTAAATTAAAAACTCGGCAGCCTTGCCTTAAGAAGTTATAATTGGGTTAATTTTGCATATAGCTTTTCAAACACGGAATATCCTCGGAAAGAACTTCATTGGAGAAACTCGAAATAAATTATATAAAGTTTACCTAATAAATTTTGATAATTCTCCGGCCTTTGATAAGGGAATTGGATTAAAGAATTGTAAAACTTGAGTTTAACTCGACGGAGGAGTCAATGCACTTGCCGTCTGTTCCCTTCCTATCCTCTTCTTCAACTGATACCAAACATACTGCTACCTACTCCTGCTGAGGGCCAAGTAAAAAAAAGAACAGCCAGGGAATTACTACACGAACAGACAGTATACCGTCACTCCTAATCCTATCCATTTTAAATGAATGGAGTAGTTGATAGTAATGTACGAATGCGATACCTTGTTACAATAGACCTAAAGCTGTTCTTCCTTGGGTAGTATACTCTGTATATCTCATATAGGAATCTACATTATCCTACTTTATAGTTCTACTTTTATATCATTTGCAAAAACCAGGAAGATTTGCCAACTTTTATTATCTGCCTACTGATAGGTATAGGAAACTCCCATTAGGAATAGGTAGATCTTTACTATTAGCCCTATACTCGTAATCATTAAGAAGAGCATCTTTAATAGCTCATAAATTGTGCAATTGATGGTGGAAGAATAGCAATTTTTAAAGGATTGCCAAAATCCACGATTTTTCTGATTGAAAAATAATTTTTTAGAGAAAAATTGTGGTGTTGAAGGGGGGTTTTAAAAATTGATTAGTTTGCATTGAAGTATTTGAATTAGATTAATTTAGATTTCTAAATTTGCAATTTTGGAACTTCGACATGCTTAATATGGATGTTTTTGTACGATTCTAAATCTAATTAAATATGCATCATGAGTGTTTGAAAAGTTGGAGAGGATTCAACCGCAGGAATTTACTGTCTGATGGGTTTGAAAGGATTCACTTTTGAATGAGATCCTCCTAGCAAGGATTCGAGTCTTTGAGACGCAAAACACGTGGATTTAAATTCTAGATCAGATACTTTTGCAAGGATGAACTTTAAAGCAATCCAATTCCAGAGAGCCTCAGATGAGCAAGGACTCGAATTTTCGTGGATGCCAAAAACAACTCTGCTTTGTAGCTAGAGTTAATGGGAAAGTTCTGAAGGTTCTAATCTTCAGTCTCTTATTACTAGGTATTTACTTGTGCTTAATTGCATGTTGATGAGATCGGATTCAGGCAAAAACTACGTCGGAATAAACAATCCACGTAAGCGGTTTTTTGTGTGCGAAATATACCCGGATTTCAAATCCTGGGAAAAAAGATTGACAACATTTTATGCCGAGTCTCCTGCAATATCCAATTTCTTTGCTCTTTTCTTAAAATTTTATTATGCGTTCAAGGTTTATGAAGGATAGTGTTTATACTTTATTCTCAGGCGCAGTGTAGGATAAAAATGGTGTACATGCTAATATATATCTCCCCTTTGTTAAATTGACTCTGGCTATTATTATCTTGGGATTTGGGGAACCTTTAAAACTCGAGACATTTCAAGTTCAGAATCCGAAAAGTTTCAAGTTGAAGGAAAAGTCAAAAGGACCACCAAGCCAGCCCCTTGTTATAATTTATGGAGTCTCAATAAAAGAGAAGAACCTTCGGGAGTTGCTCCAAACTTTGGGTTTTAGTTTTACTAATTGTATGCCTTTCTATACGTATATCAAAGTACAATAGCATTAGTAGGTACTACAGTATACGAGTATAATTATAGTATCGAATATCTGTAGTATGCCATATCAATATGATATACCTAAGTATGTAAATTCTAAATGTTTTAGGATACTCCATTAAAATTTTTATGACCTTTTATTAATGATTTATAAAATATATCAAATAGTCCAATAAGGAAGAGGTTTATATTGTAATATAATTGCAAAATATCAATCCTACAGACTACCCATAAGCGTTAACTTTATCTCTAAATCTGGCTAGATTACCCAAAAAATCCTCAAGGACCAAAATAATTATTTTGCAAATATTTGATATGAAAAAATATATAAAAACCTGTGAAAGTTCACAAATTTCCGGAACACAATCTCTGGGGTTAATTCAGGTTCTTCAAACATATCCTCCGTATCCTCACCCGAGGCATCAACATCCTCCTCCTCCTCTTCTTCTCGGATACTTTGAAAACTCCTCGAAATTGTCGAGGAAAGTCTTCTCCGATTATAATTGGAATTATGATCGTTGAAAGCATTGAACATAGGCGAGATTCTAATTGACATTTTGGACTTTTTTTAAAGAATCCCCAAAAAAGCACAAAAACACAATCATTCTCTCACTGAACCTTAAATTACGAACTAAAATTTAGTTACTAAATGATAATTTAGTTACTAAATGATAATTTTGAAAAACAATCAAAACTGGATAACAGCCAAAATTCCAAAATTATCCAGAATTGTTGTGTGTCTCAAGACCAATAACAAATTCTGGGGTTCGAAGGACGAGGGATATTCCTCAACTAATATCTCTCAAACATATTTATTCCCACTCCTCGTTGTTTTTCCTATGTATCCGTAATTTATATATAAATATCCATTTGAGGTTTACGTACTTCCTACTAACTATTGGATAAATTTATTATATGCTTAAATGTGGTTAAGTTTACGATATAATATCATAATATAAATACTTAGTATATGGTAGATGCTCAGCCAATGCATTAAATAAATTCCACCGAGTCCTTTGATAAACTTGGAAAAAAAGCTTTGCTCTTTGAATTAGAGTTCCTTAACTTTACAACATGTATTTATACTTACAGATATACCAAGCAATAGTTAGTACATAATACAAAATAATTATATTCCTATCTTTTACTTGTAGACATTTATATTTGAGTCTTGAAGCTTTGAACCGTTTTAAAGAGGAGAGTTCATGAGATACATTGCATTGCAGGAATCAACGAATCAATCTGTTGACTTGATAAACATGTCCCATCAAGAACCATTCACATTTTAAAGAGCTAATATTTATAGATCATCAAACGCTCTTGTATGCAGCCTCATCAGAGTCAACCCCTTAGGAAATCATTGGAAATTTCCATAAAGTTGTGTATTTTTTACTCAATTAAAACTTTAAGATTAATCTCATATGACCCATTTGAATCAACGACCTTTAATCGAAATCTATGTCCTAAATGTTTATTGAACTCTCAATTTTTTACGCTTAAATTATTGTATAAGAGTATCAAGCATACCATGCCCGCTATACTCTTATATAGGGGTCATCTAATCTCTGTCTGGACACTCTGGGTGACTTTTCCAAATATGGATCGGTTCTGTCACATGTCAGGTTAAATCTTTTCATTAACATATAACAAGTCCATAAAGGTTCTCTGAAAACTACAATAGAATGTGTATGGCACTACGCAGTATGCAATATGAAACCCTCCAATAAAGACCTGCTACATTCAATTAAGACTGCACGTGCAATTGATATCTATTCATATGAGTAAGTGTACATTATATCCGAATTGAATGGCTTTTAAAAAGAGACATAAATCCACTCGTATAAATAGGTATGGATTTCAAGTTGCCTTCCTACTCGCCTCTTAAATTTTAGACAGTTTGCCGTCACCCCCGAAAAAATGCATATGGCAAAATCCCACAACTCTCCCTGGGTGGAATCCATATAAAAATCTATATCTCACATGAGAAATCCATATATAAAATGTGTGCAAGGAGGGCTAAACCTTTTGAGGTTGAGAGCTAATCCTTTTTTCCTTCTCGAGAATCCATCTCTGTCTACCCTGTCTTCGTGTGTCTGAGGACCTGCCACCTCCACTTTTTTTCTCTAGGCCTTTTTTGGCCACCTTATAAGCGATCATCTTGTCTCGATTCATTCAAGTTTCTTTCCACCCGAGTAATTCAACGTGTGTCTTACTCCTCCTCCTCAGGAGAAAGTAATTAAAAATGAATCCCCGGATTTACACCGTGATATTTGGATTTTTTCTCTCGCTGACGCAAATCAAGGGGTGAGTAATTGCACAATTCAATTCTCCGTAAACTATAATTTTATTAATGGACCGGGCTTCCTTATTTGATTTATGATTGATTGAGTTAAACTCTCGATTCCCCTAGGTATAGAGCAAATATTATTAATTGTATGCAAATAAGCGTGTGTATTGTATACTACTACGGTAGATTGAGCACACGTGCAATTGTAAATCAATATATTTTTTTTTGCAATAACGTCCTACATACACACAGCCCGTTTATTTGAAAACAAATGCGTTTATCCGCTTGAAAAGTTCAAATTAATTAATTATCGTATTTCAAAATACTTCAATTACAATTAGCAAGGAATATACTCGGAGAAACAGGTGCTTTTAAGAATATTCTACTCAGAAATTTGATTATTTGAGTAAATAATAATTAGGATTAGCGGGAGGTTAGGGGGGAAAAGGGTCACAGAATTCGGGGGAAGCATTTCCGCATTGCTCCACCACTTTCTGTGTAATAAACATGCACACCTATATCATTCGTACGCTTTATAGCCGGCATATATGATTAATTAAATGTCATAAAGTTGTGTCGCGCGGGTTGCGTGAAAAAGATGGGGAAAAGTCGTCGAGTTCCGCTTCCATTTACAGTCATGTCAACTTTCCCCTGGAATTGGATTCTTATTGCTCTCAACATAATAGCCCCCTTTTTCCGGGCCGAGAGCTCAACGACCCTTCCATCGTCGTATAATTTAATTCCCTTTTTTAACAAATAGGGATTCGGCCGAGTATAGCAGCTTAGATGAGAGCCCTGTACAGCCTCTCAATTTCAACCAAGTACGCTATGATCGGGATACCCAAGAAATTCGGACAATCGGGGATGACTGCGGGGGCAATATGCGATTCTTTGCCCAACCGGATCATGATACGCTTGGAAGTTGCGATTGTGACTATTTGAAATGCTCCCGAACATTTATCTATTCGCCAACTACAAAGGAATGCCATCCTGCTTGGTCAAAGGTATTTTGTAAAATTTAACAATGCAATTGATTAAAAAACCTAGAAATGAAATCAAGGGTCCATGCTTGGAAGGGGAATGGTTTGTCTATGATGAGAAAAATAAGAAACCTGGATGTGAGGCGGCTTTCCCCTGTGATGTGTCTGATGAGGATGCTACACAATTCTTTTTCAAGAGACCTGAGGATGGCATGTGTTATCAGAGTATGAGTAAGGGTTATTGTGGACGCGGAGAAACCCTTATGAACTTCCCGGGTCAGACACTCCCTACTTGCAGGATGTCTACCAAATGCTACCCACTCTCAGTTCCACTTATGCAAATGTAAGTTGATAAACAATTGTAAAGGGAAATGAAAAATATATATCAAAATTATTTCAGATGCGCTCCGGGGAATAGGAGGAGCTTGGAAGGATTTTGTGAATATTGAATAATGCAAAATTCCTACTTGGATCTGTAAATTATAATTTTTATAAGGCTTTATCCTTTAATGCATTATGTCATAAATTGTAATACGAGTACTCGTACCTGTATTATCTTAATTAAGGTCAATTAATATTAACTTAGGATTAATTACATTTTAGCTATTGCAGCGGAAACCGAAAAGCGATCTAATAAAATTAAGATAATCTTAACAAAAAATAATAAATTCTTTACGGTGTTTTAATTTCTCATATGACCCGTTACAAAGCTGACCCTCAGTGCAGTGATTACAGTTTTGTTTTTATTCAAATCTCATACAAAATTAACTTGGGGAAATTCCATTGGAATATAATCAATAAGACATAAACCAAGGTGGAGCGGCGATTGACAGGTGTGCAAAAATAGCTGGCCAAATTATCCAATTACCCAATTATTGTACTATTATCTACGAGTGCTATTAGGGTATGAATATGATATACGATTCTATTTTAATCATTGCATTGTAAACCAAGTAGTGCAGGTTTAAATATGATCTACAATATAATATATACTCGCAATTAACCATCCAATAAAATAAATTGAATTTATGCCTCGAGTGCTTTTGTAATTTTTATAAAATTGTATGCATAATAAAAATTTGGCCCTTAAGAGACCCTTACCTCGCTCCATCCCCAGATTGTTCGCTTGATGTCCCTTCTTTGGGATCCTTATGGTCAGACTTGTCAGCCTTTGCCTCTTTCTCTTTGTCCTTGTCCTTATCCTTATCCTTAGATTCTTTATCTTTTGAATGATGGCCCATTGGCTTTTTTTTGGTGAGACTCAGACTTTCCTTTTAAAATTTAAATTGTTGATTTAAAAAATAATGTTCAAAAAATAGGTAATTTGGCTTACGGCATATATTAGAGTTGGGTTATGAAATATTTAATCTCTTAAATAATTAGCAAAGTAGAGAGCACCGAAAGACGTGATTTCACACTGAAGAGCCAAGTGACCTTTTATTTCCTGGAGGAATCCCATGGTCTTTAAGTACAGAATCCTCCAGCACTTTCAAGCTGGTGATTGCAAGTGATTGCACTTGCAAGGACTTTTTAGGATAAAAGAAAAATTTGCACGGGTTCGCAAGAGAACCCGGATGGACGAAGGAAGTCGCCGAAACTCGGATGAACAATTGATTTTGGCCCCTTCTCGGTTCGGGAGGAGGAAGAAATCTGGATGTGGCGAACGCATGCACCCTGCACTTTCCCCGATCGATCCTCTGAGCCTTTCCTGGAGAACCTGGCAGCTGGCTACTGGAGACCTATACCCATTTATAATATGTGTGCATATAATATTGTGGAATATCCAACACCCAAGTATACTTTCTCGGCCTATTGATCATTGTTCATTCAGATATTCGAGCTTGAACGCCTCCCAAGGAGCAAGGAAATGTGGAATTGATGCGAGAGTTGAGCCCAAATTAACCAACAATCATTCTCTGACACCTGTGCTCTTATGATTTATATTTTATGCTCCTGGACACGCTAACTAGTATCCTTCTTGTCGATAAATTTGATTGCATTTGATTTTTATTGGCATTTTTTCTTTGGTATGTGAATTTGTGCAGATGAAATCTTATATTTAAAGAATTTAAGGGGCAAAAGGGCACTCTGGATTTTAAAATTAGAAGTATAAACTTATAATTAACATGTGCAAATTAATTAACATAAAGAATTAACAGGGAAATAAAAGAGATCAGGATTAGGGAACTCTTTGAGGATATAGCGGAGCCTGTGGGATCCTCGGTGGGTTTCTCCGTTGTCCCTGCAGATTCTGTCGGGTCTCCGGTAGCAGGGCTTGTTCCTGGGCCATCAGTTGGCTCTGTTCCTGGTCCTTCGGTCGAAGGACTGGTTCCCGGATCTGGGCCATTTGAAGGGGTAGTTCCAGGGTCAGGGTCACTGGATGGACTGGTTCCTGGATCTGGGCTACTAGATGGACTGGTTCCCGGGTCAGGGGTACTACCAGGTTCATCTGTAGTGATACTAGGAGGAGCCTCTGTGGTGGTAGTAGTTGTAGTGACATCAAATCCTGGCAATTTGACGACAATCTTGTCAATTAGGGCTGAACCCATCTCTTGTGAAGATAGCGTGAATTTTATCACCTAAAAATTCATTAAAATATAACAATTTTCAAGAGATTTTTAAGGAAATCTTACATAAGCTTCGGGAAATGGTGTGAGGTCAACGCCAAGGTCAAACCACTCGGCATCTGTATTATCTATTTCTAGTATTCGAAAATACTCCTCCTCTGGGGTATTTAGACTCCTTGCAGCCCTCAGAATAATTGATGCATTCATCCGATCATCTCTCTCTACAAATGATCGGAAATCAATCCCAACTGGCTTAGGGTTTGTATGCCCATAATAGACAATATCACAAGTAGTTGGTTCACGGAAGGAACAGCTTGTCCACATCCCAAATCCCGGATTAATTTTAATCCCCCGGGTGGTTTGGCATTGCTGGTTATTTATAAAATCATCATAATCCCTCCCATATTTGCAATTGACTGTCCAAAGGTCTCCGTAATCTGAATCCGAGTCTAGGGTTATAATTAGAGGTGTGGGAGGAGGTCCGGGGGTCACATCATCGTCGATCTCAAGGGCCATTCGGCTTATTAGAGCAAATCCATCATCTTGATGGGTCATTTTAACCTTGAAACTTGTCTAAAAATTCAAATAAAGTTATTTTTTTTAGAAATATTATTTTGCGGTATTATTTACAGCATCTTGAAATGGGCTCAAATCAATTGAACTGTCCAACCATTCCCGTGTATTTGAAATTGGGGTGAAATGAGGAGGTGTCTCTACTTTTGCATGGACTCGACCTTCCGCAACAAGTTTCCCATCACCT